>JAJIYU010002105.1:25000-31449 GCA_030144865.1 Tinospora cordifolia | reverse complement strand
AAGTTGGTGGTAGCGGGAACTCAAGCGGATTCCCAAGTTGTGGAAGATAAGGAGGAGGGGATGGACGCAGAATGGACAAGAGATGCATAGGATGCTAGGTTCATTAGGTGTGCGCGACGATAGGATGTATCAAAGGGCATGAAGCTGTAGACTGGGGCATTGTTGGGCAGGGCCGGAAGCATGGGGCAGTGGAGAATAGGAAGGTTTTTTATTGACTCGTCGTAGTGATTGGGATGGATGGGTCCCGCTTGCTGGTCAAGGTATGGTATTGGGTACATCGTGGTGATAGGTTCGTGATGGATAGAGATGCTTTGTGGCCCTGGTTCTGGCCCCTGGGACTGCATGGGTCTTGGGCATTTTTGAATAGATGATCGTAAATTTGGATTGCTGAATTTACTGATATTCTTTTTTCGGAAAAAGCTATGGAAAGTTCGGATGGGCAATTAGCTTCGTTTTGCTACCACGCCACGGCAGGTGGTTCGGGTATGGGTTGTGATGGATCTACAGGCATGGAAACTTGGTAAGGAGGAGTGTGCGGGAGCGAGAAAGCTAGCATAGGGAAGGCCCATGTGAAAGGTTCCGTACCCACTGCCAAATCGGATTTAGAAAAGCTCAAACTATAGATTCAGAGCCTAAGCCGGTGAATGAGAATGAGACGAAGGCGAAGCGAAGGTAGAAGCTGCTGAAAAACTACAGCGCGAGCTAACGCTACCTTTATAGTTTTGACTTTACTTGACTAAGCCCCGCTTGTTGCCTCCGCTTGTTGCTACCACTGGCTTGCTCATCACTTGCGAAGCTATGCACACAAGCAACTCGCGACCCACTATATCCAAAAAGGGGTAGGGGGCTGCTACCACTGGCTTTGCTCGTTGCCCATACTAGAAAAGGGAGTAGACTGAACGAGCTAGGGATGATCGAACCTCGGAGCTCTTTTCGCCGAGCACTTCAGCCTCTTTACTTCGCTACGCTCAGCGGCTCGTAAATAACCCATTTCTTTTTTGTTGGGAGAATAGTTCCAATGGTAGAACAATGGTCTCCAAAACCACAGGTTAAGGGTTCGAATCCCTCTTCTCCTGATCCTACTTTGCGGAGGCCCCTCTTCTTCATTCCTCTGGGGGGAGTTCGCAACCAAAGAATTGGACCCGACCCCTTCCTTTTTCTGTTATGGCCGAAGCCCTACCCTACAGCTAGAGCTTTTGAGTTATAAAACCCAGAATAGAACTCAAACTAGTTATAGCTACTGGCTATTCTAAAGAGCGTGCTCCCCAATAGCCCCGAGAACGAGATTCCCCCTTCCGTTTTCAATCCTGCAGTTCGGCTAGGGTTGAAGCAAAAGATATCTCTTGCAGCAGCAGCCACCGCCAATATAGTTCACGCTTTGAATATTCTACAAGATCGGCTGTCGAAAGCAGTTGTTACGAAGGCAACCAGGTTTCACCATGTATGGGCTCCATTATGGATGTTGCAGGTTTGGGCCTGGGTTCCAAACCTGCCCTAAACTCCTCTCCAACGTGCCCCAAACCACCGGCATCTCCAATCATCTTCCTTAGGTATGAAGGAAAATGCAGTCGAACTGTCGTCCCTGAGGACATCATAAACAACGTCATCAACTTCGTGGACAGACCGTATGGAACCCATCTCCCTATGCGGGACCTTGGCTTCCCATGCATACACCCCGGGCATATCCACGATCGAATTATTGAGACCTTTACGGAACCCGAAATCTTCGATCCGTTGTGTCTCAAGCCCGCCAACGGAACAGTGGCCTTGGCGGTAATGTTTGGAGTTGTTATCTTGTCACTGGGTGACTCGGTCACAAAAAATGGAATCCTTTGCTAATCTTTTATAGTTCAGTTTGAGTTTGGTTCATTGGCAGGAATAACTAGGATGGGCAGGTCAAATATGATTTCAAATATCCCGAGATGGGGAACGGGGCACTCGTCTCGGGAAAAAAACAACGTCCCCACCTACCTACTCTCTTACCAAACAACTCTCTCTCTAAAGAATCAGAGTCTTCTTTCTTATTTCAGGAGAAGAGAAGATACCTGAATTAAAGGAGCCAGTCGAACGAGACTACATACTTTTAGGTTTCCAGGAGCTATCGAGTGAGGGGTTTCTTTCAACTCGGTAGCCGGGGATGTGACAGATCCCACCGGAACCCCTAAGAGGGGGGCGGGGGACTATAATGAGGAGGACGACAGACCCGCTCACGCCTTATTCTCTCCACTTACCCTCCCTTTTTTTGCCCGATTTTCCATTCATTCGGACTTCGAACTAGCCTTAGGTTGAATCCCTACTCGCCCATGTCGGGATTCAAGGACAGTTTCAAGCAGCTTCTTCGGGCTGGCATAGAATCAAAGATTTCGACTATTGAATAAGGAAACCGTTCCTTAAAGCCGGCCGGATCAAAGATTCGATTGGCCCAGCAGCCGACATAACAGCATTTGTATTCCAGGTTGGCAGAAAAGAATAGAATAGCCGTCATGCCCAGCCCGGCGAATAGAATGATATTGTCTTTGCCGGAGAAACGGAGCACGGCCGGAATTGGACGACTACTCACTAGTTGGTATGATTGGCCGGGGGAGGTACAAAAGAGAATCTAGCCTTCGTTTTCATATCCTAATCTTCTGTCCGGAAGACGCGACGAGAAGTCGAGTGGCTTCCGCCCCTAGCCTTCAAATCCCTCTCCTTGCCCGTAGCCGGACAAGATATGTTCTAACCACCTTCACCGGGCATTCCATTCTGACTTCCAATCCAATATGAGACTCCCCCCATCACTCCTCCATTGTAGCCCACTGCCCTGCTGTTCATCCTATACAAACAGTTTAGTGATCCCGAAGAACATTTCTGAAAGAGATTACCCAACTTCTAGAGATCACTATCACACACAAAATGTCTCCCTTGTGACCGGAGAACGCACGGATTGAATGGAAGCAATCCTTTGTTTGGATTGATTGGAGGGGTTATAGTGGAATGAAAAAATGGATTTAATGGACTGGGGAGGAGATTCTCTACTCAAAATTAGGTCATAGCCTCTTCTAGTATCAATCTATTGCGCCCAGCCCAGCAAGAAAACCCTTACCTTTATATACGGAGGGAGGGGCTAGCGCGCTTTGTATATAAAGGTAAAGAAGGTGGCGGAAAAACAAGCCCGACCACGAGGGCTGGCACCCGAGTGGGAGGCTAAGCTAGAGAAGGGAAGAGGGAGCAGGGAAGAAAAGGTGATTCGCTAACCGAAAAGACCGATGACCTTCTTTCCTTCACTCAAGAACTAAAGGAATGGAAAGAAAGATGACAGAACAACTATAGATAGGGATCGCCTTATTCTATTACTATTAGCGGACGCCACAAGACAAAGTAGTTGTACAAGGACATTCGGCTTATCAGAGGCAATGGCCTTCGCCTACGTCAAAGACAGCCGATTCGTCCTACTAACATGTCTTCTGCTGGGATTGGGTGTCTGGTGGTACCTTCTGCCAGAGCCCCCTATTGGTTCAACCAACGGCTTGCTGCTCACCTGAGTGCGCTAGTGCAATTAAGGAAGCCGCACAATGCCAAATGAGGTCTCTGGGCTTCCCGTGTATTCATCCAAATTAGATCCATGATGATGCCTATCTCCCCCCAAGCTGTGATGAAGGTGTGCGTCTCAGTACTCTAGCGGGCAAAGAGGTTTCGCCACACACACACTCTGATCAGGATCGGGAGTGACCTTAAGCTCGCCACTCAACATGATGGCGTCCAGTATACCAGCATCACTCCGTCTCTGCCTGTGAGCAGGATGGCGAACCATAGCCTCTATCCAGGATACCCACTCGGCTCCGATGCTACCTCGAGATGAGAACAGCACTGGAGAACATGGGAGCTCCTCCCTCATAATCCGAAACCTCAAAAGGGAAAGCTTTTTTCGATTATGAATCTCTTTCCGCAGGGACGGATCAAATACATCTAGAGTTCGCTTACTCAAGTGAGAGTTCCATCTATTTTTATGATTATAGGAGTCAAGTGAATAATCTTTTTTTTCAAGCTATCGAGCTATAGGACAAGCAAAGTCAAGCGTTAGGGCAAGCGAAAAGATCTATCCTGTCCTGCTGGTATAGCGGGTTTACTAGCCATTGATCTAACTAGTTTGAATGCTAGTTTCCAGTGATTCAATTGCATAAAAAGGGGAATCTATTCCCAGGCGAGCTCCTTTACCCGCGGTTTCAGTTGGACTCCCTAGATCTTTCTTTTTAAGGGGCTAAGCGCAATCTATCCGTCAACCATAGTGGAGTTCGCCCAAACCTCCCTCGCCGAATGAGGGGAATATACGAGCCCATGTGCCTTATTAGGGACCCGTTCTACGAGTACCGATCGGCCAATCCCAGGTACAGTCCAATATGGAGAGTAAGAGTCTTTTCTCCTGTCTTCTTTTCCACCTACACCATTCCCTATGCCCGTAGACTCTCTCTCTTCTCGGCTCGTCCTCTGGAAGGGCTACTAGTCTTCACCATCCCTGTAGGCTTGGAACCACATTCACATAGAGAGAGAAAGACTTTTTACATAAAGAATTACTAAACAGAATGCAAAGATTCAAAAGGTAGGACCAATGACTAGGGGAAAGAAAAGGAAAGGGGCTGATCTTAAGTAAGTTAAGAAATGATGTGCTGGTTCAGAAGCAAGCCCCTAGAGAATAGGCTGTGTGGATGAATTGATTCAGTTGTTAGCCTACCCACCGTTAGAGTTCTCGCAGACGCTATTGATGGTCTTGTTGGGTTCATATCAGGTGGTGTGGGAAGACAATGCGCAAGAAAGAGGATCTTAGTCGTGTAACTTTTATAACAAAGAGAGTAGTCTTGAGAAGACTTGCTACCGGTATTTAGTCCAAAGAAAATGACTTTAGCCTTCGTTTTCACTTCCTTCGGAACCCTCTCCCCTCCGTCTACTAGCCGACTAGGGGTTAGAAAGCCTGACTTCAACTACCGCTTACAGGGCACTAAGATTGACTGCCTTTCTCCTCTAGCCACAGACATGCTTGACTACCACAGACAGGAGATCGCCATTACTACTTGAACTATCAAGCCAAGAAGGGGAATTAGTAACACAGGCTCGGTGGCTCTGGCTCCTTGTCCGGCTGGGAAGGTTCTTTTCTATACACCAATCGGCCTACTGACTCGGTAGAAAGCACTCCTATCCTGCCTGGTGTTGATTCGGCAATTTGCGTCTAGTGGGGAGCTGTGTCATCTCAAAGAATAAGCGGATATTGATCAAACCTTGCATGCGGATCTTCAAGTCGTGGATCTCCTGATGGCCGGTTGCAGCCTTCTGCTCTCCTTATTAGTGCCGGCTCCGGGAGGTAGGAAGTCAGTCTTCTAGAAGTCGCATTACTGGTCGATTCCTAGATGAAAGTCTAGCTCCTGTGGGATGAGTTGCATACGAAGGAGATAGTACCGGCAACAGGTTGAGCTTCCTTTCAAGAGCTTTCAACTCTAGCTCTAGATCTAGGGCAAAAGGCTGAGCTTGTTCGCTTACTATCCTATACTCTATCCTCAGGGACTGCAAAGAGGGGTTTAGGAATAGCTGGTTTTCAGGTCTGACTCTATCCTTGCTCGCTAATCATTGGCTGACTAAAGACAGGGTAGAGGAGAATGACTTGCTGGCTTCCTTGCCCTTTCTTACCCTGCGGTGACACAGAACATAGAAGAGGAAGAGGCATACTTCACTAAAAAGGAAGATTCACTTCTTATCTTAATCCGCAATCTATTACCTATCAACAACTCCTAGCGGCTTCCTTACTCTTCCACCTCGCTAATAATACGATAGAAAGCTAGCTCGAACGCACTTTAATACCTTTAGAAAAGCTGGCTATCGAGAAAAAAAGAATATGAGGTGAGGAATCCAGCACCTTCGAAGCGCTCAGGCAGAGAAGAAAAAGGCCCTTCCTTCTTATTGATAGCACAGGGCTGTTACACAGCGCCTAGCTCTAATACTCAAATTCATCTGATTAGTGGCTTAACAGTCTAATCCGCAAGAGGAATAAGAGGTATTATTGATTCAAAAGGCCTTATGAAACTATCTCAAATTGGGTACCCTTAGTCACCCCGGCTGCGGATTACACTATGAAAAACTATATCAAGCATATTAAGAGGTAAAAAACTTAACAGGCAGGGCTCCCACCTTGGGATTCTCCTGACTTTCCTGAAAGCAGGAGCACTAGGATAAGACATGCAAGGCACTTATTGCTCTTTCATCAGCTGTTGATGCAATATCCCTTTTGACACGCAGACCTAGTTTCCACCGACCCAGATGTACCCGATTCAGTGATGACACTGACGGTACTATCCCATCTTTTTGGCTTATGCTTACTTTCCTTCTAACTTAGTACTGATCTATTGTATTCTTATTGTCCGATTTGCTTTCTTAGTGCTGACACCTTCGTATGCCGATCAACCAATGAAGCGGCAGAAGAACCT
>JAJIYU010002105.1:0-20000 GCA_030144865.1 Tinospora cordifolia | reverse complement strand
AAAAGCCATATCGCAATTGAACCAGCCTAAAATCTTCCCCACTCTTCCCGGGGGCGCCCTTTCCTTTATTTATACCATCCATATACACCATTCTTACGAATGATCCTTACCAGGGTAATCAGTCAAAGCACAATAGACAAGGAGGAAGTTGCACCTTCTTCTTCAAGTTTACCCTTTTAGCAGGAGAGAGACTGAAGTTTGAGGACTGAATCTAACTCTGAAATAAGCGAAAATCAGGCACGAAAGCAGTCAAGCAGAAAAGGAGGAGACCTTTAAGCAAATAGGGAAAATAGCAAAATAGCAAATAGGGCAATTGCCCATAAGTCATCATCCCATTTGTCCAATAGCTGGGACTGCTGCTTCGTTGAGTGCTAAGACAAGGATAATTGCTCCTACCATTATAGCTATTGTTCTTTTAGCTCCCCTGCTCTTAGGTATCTCTTGATTCTCCGAAAGACTGAGATTGGATGGCTCAAGGCTCTCTCCGACCTCAATGTCACTTAATATGGATATGTCGGTCGCTGGTAAGACCTCCGTGACAAGAAGATTGTTGAGACTTTTCAAAGTCTCTGGATAAGATTTATACAGATTAACTACCCACGGATGCAAACAAGAGGGTCCTGGCGCATCGACTATATTACTGGGCAGATAAGCCCACCAAGCTGTAAATCCTATAAGTAGACAAAGGATTAGAGCCATCCCACTCCCTTTTATGTAAGAACGTATGAGTGCTTCTTGAATTGAGAATAGCTTTATCCTCGATGATCTTTTGATCAAGGCATTTGCAAGCCCACGCTCTCCCTCTGGGGAGCTTCTTATCATATTCTTTCCAGCCTTGCAGGGCAGTCGATTGCTTAGTATTCTCTGAATCTCTTCAGGTAATGCTAAAAGAGGACTGATTAAGATTCCGCATCTTCCCGGTATCAGATCTAGCCATCCCTTTCTCCTTCCCCTATCCCTACAAATCCCTTTTCCCTTATCCTTAAGGATCTCTTCCTTAATCATTCCTTTTCCCTTATCCTTAAGGATCTCTTCCTTAATCATCTCTTTCCCTTTTACATCACGTGGAATTTCATAGTCCAGTTTATCTAGCCATCGAGGATTCTCTTGGGCTATTTGTTGGGGAGTTCTCCCCAGATTTTGATCTTTTTGTCTTCTGGAAGGGCTCCCTCCAACCTTCTTTTTCTTTCTAAAAACACTACTTTCCCCTTTCTTCGAACAATTGAATACAGGTAACTTTTCTTTCTTCTCGTTCCGCTTTTTCGCAGAGATCGATGGATTGCCCTTATTAACGCATATTCTGTACTAGAATATTCAAATATTCTGCCTGGTGGGATCCCCCTTTCTTTTCCAGGACTAATAGGGGGTTGTTGACCTCCAGAGAAAGAAAAGGGCCATTGATTTTATCAATGAAATAAAATGAGATTGATTATCCTTCGCTTGAACTACTAGTCTAAAGAAAGGGGATGCATTTTTTAGGATAGAGAATCCTCCCCAATACGATTCGTATACAGACAGGCAAGAATGTCTCGAAGATTCCGGAATAACCTACCACCGAAAGACTTGTCTGAAATACCAGGACTGTGTTCTAAGAACCATGCTAGGATGCGCTTTCTTTCTTGATGATCCATCAAAGCCATGGTCTTCTCGATATCCTATCCTGCAAGAGAGCACCGCCCCCCTCCCTCGCTATTCTCCACCCTCTGACCTTTCCACCCCCTGACCTTTCCACCCCTCATAGCAGAGGAAGGCAAGTTAACAAACCAAGGCGATTATATACTCAGTAGAGAAAGAGTCTCTAAATTACCACTGGTCCATTCCAGTTGCCATTTCTAATCCCATATCAGTGATCAGACCAAGAGCAATGAATGAAACTAATAAAACTGCAAGTGTTTTTTTTCGGCCACTTATGTGCATGGGATCTTCAGTCTCCGCCCCACTCTCCTGTTTTAGGAGCTCATTCGCTACTCTCTCGTGAATCTTGTTGTCGCACACACAATTGTCCCCAATCTGATGATTGGAGCAAACCCCATCAACAACAGTCTCTTTGACGGCTTTCACCCATTCATGGTTTAAGCTCTCAACGGGGGTTAAGTTGATTACATCAGGGAGAAGTAACCACCAGACCGTAAAACCTATCATCAAAGAGAAAATAGGATGAAAGGGCCTCAATCTGAGTTTCCTCATAAGCCTATCAATAGGCTCCTCAACGTCATAAAAGACATCAGGACTAAGATAACTCTTTATCCGTGAGCTGTCCATTACAGGACTTAATAATCCAAATCCTTTCTCTGTCCCCAGACTACCCAATGAGAGTCTACTCTTCCAGCTTTGGCTTAGCTGGATAGCAAGCAGACTTCGCCAAACGTCGCGATGAGGTAAAGAGACTCCACCCATCTTAGAGAGATTAGAATCAGATCCTTCTAAAGATGAATGAGCTCTAGGTATTTGAGAATCCAGCGGACCACCCATTCTCTCGTTAATAACGGGTAACCCACGGAGTGCATTCATCTCTGGGGTTAAGCCCCTCAATGTAAGACTCCTTCTGGATGAAGAAGGTAATCTCAAAATACCAGGATTCATGTTCTCCCTTCGGGAATTAGAATCGTCTATATTCTTTCCAATCAACTTCTTAGTTAATAGGATGTTCCTTTTGAATAATGGGATCATTGTAATATTCAAATCTCATTAAACTTCCTTATCAGAGAGGGGCCCCTTAGCTCGGGGAGCGGGGCTTATTGAAAAAGGCTTTTGCCATGACTACCTTCTAACAACCATGCCTGACCGAATATTGAATGTCATGCCCGGTGCTATGATATTCATCATCATAGTTATTATTAATATTGAGAAATATCAGCTTGACTACTTTACTACTTCCCAAGTCTTAGGTTGGGGCCCAAACTGAACCTGAAAAGTGCATCCAGCTAAACCCTGCCCGGAATCTCTGTTAATAAAGAGTAGGGCGCTTTAACCATTCAGCCATGGATGCGGATGCTATCGTCAATCTCAGCGAGTGAACTAGGTTTTTTATATACACTTGAAAGGCTAAATCCCCGGACTGATTGTCATTCCTCCTGCTTATCCAACCAGTCCGCGAACTCATCAGGATACTCATCCGGATGGCCCACGCGTACCGTACTCTCTTTGTCCAATCCTCCCATTTATCAGCTTCTGGGTTATGAGCACCAACAAAGTTTACACTGCTCCTCAGATCCCATGGGTTGGTCCTTAGGGATTGCAATCTGAAAGGAACTACGGGTTCTTGTTCAGTTCCTGGATACGCTGATTGGACTTGCAGATACCAGAGGTCTTGTCTTCTGTTCGATCTCTGAAAATGGGAAGATCAGTGTCATGCCCATCGGTTCTCGAAAGGATTTCTTGTTCTGGCATTTCCATGAGAGGAGGTATTTGACCCCTCAATTGGGCAAGATTCTTCTTTCATTCTTTCTTCGTCAACCGAGGGCCAGAGGCTTTCTTGTGGGGCATTTTGACAGAGTGAAATAGTGAGGGCTTGAGAAGGATGAATGGTTCTGGTTCGCAGAATGAAAAGGGGGAAGTCAGAAGTCTTTGATGTTGATTTTCTCTTGCGGAACTTCGCTTTTTTAAAGAAGGGAAAGCTCTATCTTCGATATTGAAAACGGCGCAATGATTACCATTAAGAATAACATGATATTTGAAAAAACGCTTTTATACTGACATGTGTGAGGTGACACGTGGAAAGAGTATATTCCAGTTGAAGTGACGCTTTGTATTCTGGTGTTCGAACTCGACAGTCTTCGAATATAGTGAAGTATACGAAGAGTGTGTGGTGCTCGAATGTAACATGGTCTTCGAATGTGACATGGTGCTTGAATATTAGATGACGCTTGGAATCAGTGATGTGCTTATTTCAGAGCAGTGATCAAGAAGGAAGATTGAAGACAAAAGCAAATACAAATCATTTGAATTCCAAGTCAATATCAAAACTTTACACTGTCCCATATGGGTCGCAGCACAATACTAAAAAAAAAGTATAATAACAACAAAGATAAGGCAAAAAGAACTGAAGAGGTGAATCTTCATGCTTTGCTGAGAAAGGCTGTCACTTCATCCAACTATTTGCTGTAGCTCACCAACCGAGCACGGTAATTCTTCACCCTACCTTCTCTCCTACGGATTGCACCAGCGACGTCCTTCTTCAGTTTGCTCTGAGTCTCCAGCGATTGAATCCCTTTATCCAGCTCTTTGGCCCGATCCATCCATTCTTTAATCTCTTTGTTCAGTTGTTCCTTCTCCTTTTTCTTAGCTTCTAAGTTCACCAGCTCTTCCTGAGATTTCTTCGATCTCTCTATATATAGACTCTTCTCCTTCTTGAATCTCAGCCATCAGCTTCGCCATTGCTACATCAGCCTCTTTCACCAAATAGCCTACCCTCAAAAATCGACAATCGAAATCTCTTCTTCATCCCTAATGTCAGCAAAAATGTCCTGCAGAGTATCCATAGGGGAATCCACTGTAAGCTCAGCGACATTTCTAACCAAATAGAATCAGTCTGCCCAATCATTTTTCATCAGATTCTTTACGGATCTAAATCAAAAGTTTGGAAATCCCTTGGGCTCTGAGGAAACAATTGCGGAAAATGGGGGTAAGCTAAGGCGGCCCATTCACTGCAGGACTTCGTCGGATTCTTGCTCTCCATGATCAAAAACTTGCTGAAATCGAGCAGGTTTGAATTGTGCATATCCAACCAAGAGTACCTTATTGACAGCCTTTCCATCAGTAGGATCAACTTCTACAGTTGCATGATGGGCAGTTTGACTCTATTTTGGGGGGACTGTGTTGTCCTGACTTGAGACAGTTGGGGAAGTGCTTTTGGAAGCCATTGTCCGCAAAATCAAAAAAGCAGTAAGGGGGAGATAAGATGGATGGCCTACCAAACGAAGAAAACTACAGGAGCAAGTCATTCAGTTTACTGAAAAAATCACTCTCTCATAATTGCGTAGATAATCAAAGTGGCTATCTTTCTTCAAGTGAGAGATCGGATCGAGAAACTATCGCCCAAAGATGCTTTTACGAAAGCCGGTCACCGATGGCTAAGATCCTTTCCTCACTCTAACTTTAGGAAGCTCACTTCTACCTTCTCTTGCTCGTTCGGGGAGGAATAGAGACTGTAAATGTAAATGTATAGAAGACTCTCGATTGATTGGTTGTAATGTTAACGAGGTAGTATATAATCCAATGTTAAGTGAGATGACTTTTCTACTGCCAACTTCAAAGAGCTTGAATTAGTTGAAGGAAACGAGGCTTCTGGCCCGGCGGGTCCCACTGGAGAGGAGAGTTTTGACTGCGCTGCGAAAGAGGCAGGAGCGCGTCTGGTGGTATCGTATATAAGATCACGGCTGCATTTAGGCGTGATCTTTCCCTATTATTAAAGCCGGTAGTGATCTCACTTTCAGCGGAGCGGCTACAGGGCGACCGACCTACCGGACCGGAGGCGGCCGAGAATGTTCTGTCAAAAAGCAAAAAGACCAACGACGATCTTCTCCTAAAGGAGAAGGAGGAGCGGAGCCACTCGACCGCTCCCTTGATCCTAGCCCTCGGAGCTAGAGGACTACATCGAAGCGAAGAAATTCTGAGTTCATGCCACGACGATCCATATGGAAGGGCAGTTTTGTTGATGCATTCCTGTTGAGAATGAAGAAGAAAGGGGATACATTCTTCAGGAGAATTTGGTCACGTAGTTCTTCGCCCGGGCCAGATGAGTGGGAGGCCCAAGGGGCCTTTTTTGAGGACTGGAAAAAACCTCGATTCAGGCCTGGGCAGCTCGGAATACATGGGTGGAGTTGAAGCACCTCCAAGGTCCCCCTCTCCCCAGTGTAATTCCGAGGAGCTGTTCGCTGCTTTTATTGCGCAGGGTTCCAAACCTCTGCAGCTTTTGATGAAGAGGCGCCAGAACCGGCGGAAGTTCCCCACGCCGATCCCAATCCGAAATTTGACCCAGAGTCTCTGGAGCCACGGATTGGGGGAGAAAGCCCTTCTCAGATCTATTCCCGACTCGTCTTCTCTTACAGGGGGAAGACGCTTCCTCCATCGGGTCAACTTTGCCAAAAGGCTTCCTCTATCTTTGAGATAAAGGGGAAAATCCTCCAAAAGATGGAGGACCTTGATCCCGGTGGAGGCTGGCTTGAAGGCGGGGCTCGGTTCCTGAAGACTCGAAAGGGGGCTGAGTTTTCGCTAAAGACTCTCCATTAAGTCTTCGACAGTCTCGAAAGCCAGGGCGCGCCCCCACTATCGCGCGTTTATTCAACATAAAGGTCGGGGAGACGACCTGGGCGGGCGCGTTAGCTTTATATATTGGTTTAGAGTTGGGGGTCGCGTCGCCTTATAGAGTAGGGCCGGAGTTTGCTGGGCGGCATCTCAAGTCGCCCTTCTTTGTTTTTGCATCTTTCTTTCTCCCATGCTTTCTGTTGGTCAACAACCAACCACAGCTCTCTATAGTTCTTCACTACTCGTACAGGCTTGACGGAGTTAAGCTGTCTGGAGGGAATCATTGATTCTCAAAAAAGAATGCCTCAACTGGATAAATTCACTTATTTCACACAATTCTTCTGGTCATGCCTTCTCCTCTTTACTTTTTATATTCCCATATGCAATGATGGAGATGGAGTACTTGGGATCAGCAGAATTCTGAAACTACGGAACCAACTGGTTTCACACCGGGGGAACAACATCCGGAGCAACGACCCCAACAGTTTGGAAGATATCTCGAGAAAAGGTTTTAGCACCGGTGTATCCTATATGTACTCCAGTTTATTCGAAGTATCCCAATGGTGTAACGCCGTCGACTTATTGGGAAAAAGGAGGAAAATCACTTTGATCTCTTGTTTCGGAGAAATAAGTGGCTCACGAGGAATGGAAAGAAACATATTCTATTTGATCTCGAAGTCCTCATATAGCACTTCTTCCAATCCTGGATGGGGGATCACTTGTAGGAATGACATAATGCTAATCCATGTTCCACACGGCCAAGGAAGCATCGTTTTTTAATCTCATTATTACCGGAAGAGATTCTTTCTCGATTAGAATAGTGGAATGGAAGGCACTACAAGAAGGATATACTCCTTTTCAAATCGCCCCGCGAAGATGGACGTTCAGAAGGGTTCTCGAGATTCTCAATCGTCCAGGCGTGCGGGAAGGGAGCGAGACCAAGCCGAGCCTGACTACACTACATTCATCAAAATAAGCCCTTCCCACGTGTCAAGTTGAATAAATGCATGCAGCCGCAACCAGAGAGATCAACCTGCGCCTTTGATTTTAGGCCGCCGGCGGCGCAGAACGAACTAATCCGCGACCGGCAAGTTTTCCGAAACCGGACTGAATCTCATTCTGACTTTCCTAAAATGCTTGCTGAAAATCAAAGAAAGAAGGTCCATTTTCCCACGTAGTTCGTCGGTCAAACCAACGATTCTCTTCTCAAAGTAATGGAGAGAGTCTTTCTTTTTCTAGTTACACTTCTATCAATGCAATGAAAGAACCATCCCTTCCTATTTGTTTGTCCTGTCAGATAGAAAGAAAATGAGACCCCAAAGAAAGAGCCCTTCTTTACCACTTTAGGGGGTGGGGGTGAAGGGGGGGTTTACATACAACCGAGGCAAAGTGGTTTATGATTGAATCTCAGAGGCATTCTTATCATTTGGTAGATCCAAGTCCATGGCCCATTTCGGGTTCACTCGGAGCTTTGGCAACCACCGTAGGAGGTGTGATGTACATGCACCCATTTCAAGGGGGTGCAACACTTCTAAGTTTGGGCCTCATATTTATCCTATATACCATGTTCGTATGGTGGCGCGATGTTATACGTGAATCCACGTTGGAAGGACATCATACCAAAGTCGTACAATTAGGACCTCGATATGGTTCTATTCCGTTCATCGTATCGGAGGTTATGTTCTTTTTTGCTCTTTTTCGGGCTTCTTCTCATTCTTCTTTGGCACCTACGGTAGAGATCGGAGGTATTTGGCCCCCAAAAGGGATTGGGGTTTTAGATCCTCGGGAAATCCCTTTTCTTAATACCCCTATTCTCCCTTCATCCGGAGCTGCCGTAACTTGGGCTCATCATGCTATACTCGCGGGGAAGGAAAAACGAGCAGTTTACGCTTTAGTAGCTACCGTTTCACTGGCTCTAGTATCCACTGGCTTTCAAGGAATGGAATATTACCAAGCACCCTCCACTATTTCGGATAGTATTTATGGTTCTACCTTTTCCTTAGCAACTGGCTTTCATGGGTTTCATGTGATTATAGGCACTCTTTTCTCGATCATATGTGGTATTCGCCAATATCTTGGTCATCTGACCAAGGAGCATCACGTTGGCTTTGAAGCAGCTGCATGGTACTGGCATTTTGTAGACGTGGTTCGGTTATTCCCATTTGTCTCTATCTATTGGTGGGGAGGTATATGAAGGAACGAATCAGTGGATTGAGGAATGAAAGCTCGAAGACAAAGAGAACCGGGCTTTTCCAAAGAATTACTGCAGCTTTCCCACTCCCTTTGATTATCTTATACAAAAAAAAAAAAGTCTCTTCCACTTCCCTACCAAATCTCTCTGTATTCTGGCACATAAATGAAGGGATCGAAGAGATTATGGCAGATCATGTTCACCAAGAAATGACCCGAAATTGGATCTTGGTCTATTTGAGATTGTTCCTTTTAATCGTAATCAAGGATGTTTTCTTGTCTCTCGTTTCTTTTCCGAACAAATCGAAGAACCTAATGGATCGAACTCATCCTTGGCTGCTACGAAACATATCGGCCTTGCGTTGCGGAAGGAAGGTTCTGTTCTGATAAGGAGGCTGAGACTGAGAGCAAGCAACCTCGTTTTGCCCTTTCCTTCACGGCACGGCCCTGCTCGCCAGGAGGAATCTTTGATTCATGGCCGGAGATCAAGGCACTGATCGGTCCGAAGCGAGCAGCAAGCAGCAAGCAGCTGACTACACCAGAAAGAGCAAGCAACGGCTAGCGCTCAAGCCGTTGCAACAATCTACGGCGACCTGCGCTCAAGAACAATCTACGGATTGAGCGCCCCTATTAGTAAAGAGTTTTCTACGCAGGATTCTTAAGGTGTAGTTCCGTCAAGCCGCTAACGCGCGTACTCTTCTTCTGTTCTACGAATCTACAGATCTAAAAATCGAAGAACGAGCTAGGGTGACGAAAAGAGAGAAGCGTTATGCCTCGATGACTAAGCGTGATGATTAGAGACTCCATGGATTATCCAATATTTTGGCCATACTCTTTGGGAATTTTCAAAAGGGTTGGGCTAGCACTTAGACAGTGCGAGCTCGGCCAAGAGCTGTTGAATACAGTATTCTTCAATCGTTTGAGAACCGAATGAGCAGTAGATGAGTTTATAACAGAACAAAGAAGCCATCTCATCTAACCTTCTGTTCAGCCAAGAGAGGAATCCATAATAGGTGGTTTCATTAGAAGCCAGGGCGCGGAGCCCGCTACGCTCAGTCAAGGAACGAGGAAAAGCAAAATGGAATGAATGGTTGAAGGGACTGATGAGTGAGAGCGCTACGAAGAGCAAGTGCTGTCTCAACACTGAGAATACGATGCCCCAGGAAAAAACTACGGCCGAGCGCGTAGAGCAACAAGCTTTTGCGGGCAGGAGTTTCAAATCCATGAACTTCGTACAGAGCATCTCGGAAGAAGATGAGCAATTGGAGCGGAAAAACAAGGATTTTGTCCATTTACCACCGATCCACAATAATACCTTTGTTACCGTGACGGATGCTAGGGGGAATAAAAAAACTGGGGCCTCCGCAGGTTGTTTGGAGGAATTCAAAGGGGGGTCTCGTCTTTCTCGGTATGCTGCTGAAGCAACTGCAGAACATGTCGGGCGATCCGCCAGAAAGATGGGGATGAAGTCGGTTGTAATGAAAGTGAAAGGATCTACTTATTTCAGGAAAAAGAAAGCAGTGATCTTGAGCTGGAGAGAAGGTTATACCTTTGCTGAGTGTAAGCGAAGTGAAGGAGTAGGGGATCAATCTAAAATTATGTACATCCACGATGTGACCCAACTTCCACATAATGGATGCCGACTCCCCAGGAAACGTCGTGTTCAAATAGTTCCAAGAAGTTCTCCATTTTCACTTGACAACAATTCCGGAAAAAATCTGACTCGGAGGGAAGTGGGAGGGAGTACGCGCGCTAGCGCGCTACGGCTGTTAAGGCGCGCTAGCCTTTTTTTTGAAGCAGCTAGCGGATTCTGAAGAAATGAGCTTCAGGCTGTGTAGTCTGATGCAGCTGGATGAAGACCGACGGATGGGGGGCTGGAAAGAAACAATAGGTATGACGGGGAGAACCCTTTCAGTCTTAGACTAGGTCCTGTTATGCCAAACAAACTGGCCTGTGGTTACTCTGGAGCCGTTGCCCCACCCTGCGCAAGACACTTCGAGTTCTGTAGGCCAGTCGTCAGGTCAGTAGTTGGGGGTTGTGTCAGTGAGGGGCTGCAAGCTAGTAGAGTCCGATAGTGAAGGGAAGAGTGAAGAGGCAAGTAGCGCGTTAGGAGTCTATAGAAACGAAAAGAGCCCTGCTCTACCATGGATTAGGCTCGTAGTCAGACGAGCTGAGCTGCAATCAGTCTACTCGTCGTTGAGTCTTTCCGTCTGCGAGAATAGCCACCCACTTCGATGTTACAGACGAGGATTCGGTGCCGTCCTAAAACGCTTTGTTTTCAACATTAATGGCCATCGGTCGTCGTTCGGATCGGGAGAGGATGTGGTGGTAACCCCCGCAGCTTCGTCTAGAGCCGGGCGTCCAGCCGTGTAGGAAGACTCACCCTAGCCACTATAGCGACCCCACCCCCAACTCTAGCGGAGAAGCACCCTCCATCCACTTCCCCTTTTCCGTGTGCCCAAAAGCCCGCCCGCCCGGTTGTTGAGCCCCTTTCCGATTCCCTCACCCAATCTCATGAGAAGCAAGCCCAGCGGGCCTTGCCTTAACCTGTCCCCAGACAGCCAGCCCTCACCAGGCTGGCATTGCTAAATGCTCCGCCACGAAGCAAGCTCTCCCGAATACGACAGATGCGGAAGTGGGGAAGCCGGAAGTGGCTAAAGAAGTCGGAGGAAGAAAGTCGTTGGGCAACTGTATGCACGAGGGTACATTATCTGGGAATTGGCAACATTGACAGAAAGGGGAAGAAGAAGGGGGTAGGAATCCACTTTTTTAGGTGTAGCTATAGTAGTCGGCCTAACCTTCGGTTCCCGTAACCAAGTTTTTCTTTATCACTCCTTATGTACTTTTTGTTACTTCATCCATACTTTTTTTTACTATTTCTTCAGTGTGGGGGGGCGAACGGCGCCCTCTACTTCTACTTCTAACTAAAGGCGAAAAGCCGGCATTGCAAGCAAATAGAGAGCCCCCGCCCGTTTGAGTCGTTGCGAGCCGGAAAGCGTACCGGCAGTTTGAGTCGCGAAAGGGCCGCTTGCTTCAAATATTCTATTCTATAGATATATCATAGAATATCTATCTATAAACAAAAACAATAAGAGTTTCTGTCCAAAAGAGCATTTCTCTTTCTTGTTTATCCAATTCTTCATTCCTGGGAAGAGGAAGAAGCAGATGGAGCAAAGGCCTCCTCTTTCCGTCCGCTCTTCCCGAAGTGAGCGAATTGCATGTAGAGATCCGTAGGGGCTTATAGTTTAATTGGTTGAAACGTACCGCTCATAACGGTGATATTGTAGGTTCGAGCCCTACTAAGCCTACCACCCCTACAGTACAGTCGAAGTCCGCGCCACCCTGCAGATCTCAATGACGCGACGGCACCTGGAACCACACAGCAGCCGCTGCCCTTCGGGCACGCCTCCTACGCTTACCACTCACCTACGCTCTTGCAGCATGCCTCCTTCGGGCAATACGGCTTTCGTAATACGCGAAGCAGCTGAGCGATAGCTCTTCGATCGCTATATTCTTGCGATAGCGAAGGTCTTAACAGAGCGAAGTTACGGCTTTAGGCGAAGAGCGATAGCGAAAGCCTTCAGTCTTATTGTTTTGTTCCCGAACAACGATCATTCATTACGGCCGGCCCGACCAAACACTGAAAGCCCGGTCCGGGCAAGCTAAATTATGGAACAGATCTGACCGATCATGGATGGTGACGGGACTACATGAGACTGAAGTGGAAGGGCCGGCAAGAATCAATGCGATAGCGAGGTTGAGCAGTAGCGAGGGGCGATAGCGAAGGCGTGGTTCATCCTCTAAGAGAGAGGGGGTTCGGATCGAAGATCTTCGCGAGACGGCCCATGAATCTCGAGAATCGAGCGTGGGGCGCTATTAAGCCCTACCGCATTCCGGCCCCGGGGCCGGAAATCGGTCCTTTCTCTCTCCTCTTTCACCTGTGAGTGGTGAGTTTCCTTTTTCTCTAGGTAGGTACCTCTTGGATTCGGAGTTTGTTCCAACAGCTGCCACACGTGAGATCCTGATCGTCTTCCCCCCTGTCTTGTTGCCTGCTGGGGGAAGGAAGGAGAGTAGGGTTTCCTTCCAGGACCGGAGAAGGTCAAACTCTGGGCGGGCTGCCTGGTTTCGCCTACGCTACGCTTTCACAAGATTGAACCTTTTTTCTTCAACCGAAGTTAAGGAGTTCCAGAGCGCGAGGGAATGGGCTTTCATTCCCGGGACCGCCTCGTCTATGTACTCGGCGCCTCCCCCGATTGCTGGAAGATGCGCGCGCGATACGATAAAGGGCCCCTGGGAGGAACCAATGAAAAGCCAGGGTAGAGCCTCGGAGCCGGCCCAAGCGAAGATCCGCACTCGAAGGCCTTTTTGAGGAGCAGCCCGCAAAAGGGAAAGCCGTGGAGACGGCAGACTCGCCAGTCCAGTCAGGCACACCGTGAGGCTGACTACAGCAGACCGGGAGGTGACAATCCCAGTTTTCCTGTTTCAATCTCCGGGAGTGAATGTAGGAAGTGCAGACGGTGGATCAGGTGTGAACATTCAACCAAAGGCGTCTTGGGAATCGGCAATAGCAAAGCATTGTGGCCATCACAGTTCAAGCTACGTATGGCTCCTACGCGGGCTTCTTAGCCAAAGGAAAAACAACAAAAAAAGATGCAATGCAAAAGGTTTGGTACCTTTAGTCCAATCTTAGACAAAGAGTCAAGCGGGTATGAAGCACTGCTGGGTAGACCATGGCTCCAACCAGGGTAGTTCATGACTGGGCTAAAAAAAAATCAGTCTCAAGCAGGGAGCTTCAAAAGCCCCGGGCTAGCTAGCGCCTTGACGGAACTACATCTGAAGAATCCTGGGCTTCAGTCTCATTACGTGTAGTCAGGGCCTCTCACTACAAGCCTACATGTGACTGAAGGCACGGTCCCACATGAGACCTAACAAGCAACGGCTAGCGCGAAAGCCGTTGCCCAGTACTACTAATCAAATAATAAGGGCGCCCCTACCCCTATAATCTAAGTATTAGTAAGGTAAGGAGTTTGATTGCACCTCTCACTACAAGCCGGAATTGGAAAGCTAAGGCCGGAACCTGACGGAACTAAACTCTATAAAGGAATAATGGGCACGGTCCTTGACTGAGTAGTCAAGGTCCTACATGTGACTGAGTGGTCACGGTCCTTTCAATATGCACGGTCCTCCTTAAGGTACTACATGGAATCTAAGGTACTACATGTGACGGGACTACATGAGACTGAAGTGTGCGCTAGCTAGCCCTGGAGTTTTCCAGCAGCCGTAGTTTGCGTAGTACTTTGCAGGCTTAACAGCTGCGAGCGGAGCTTGAAAAGCGAAGCGAGTCCATCAGAGAAAGCCGTTGCGCGCTAGCTAGCTAGCCTTTTTCCGCAGGCTGCTAGAATAGGAGTAGCGCGCTAGCGCGCGTACTCTTCTCATCGAGAGTAGGTTCTTTTCAGGTACAAAAAATCAACATTGGATACCTCTTCTTACTTTCCGTTTTCCAACAGCAATTACACATTCCCTCGGCCTCAGATTACAGTCGAAGTGCCATTGCCCATATATGAAGAACCTAGTTCTTCAATCATATCTGCACCCAATTCTTCCTTTCGGAAGAAAATATGATGCGAGGACCCGATCCACCAACTATCTGAAATGTTAGCAAACAGGGCCATAGTAGTGACCAACACTACCCTTTCCTGATCATCATGGGTTTTCCCTTTGCCCTTCTTTTATGGGCACTAAAAACTCAAGTGACCTTTCGGACCAACACTCTTTGTTTTTCAGGTCCTTCTGCACTCACTTTGTGCTTATTCTTCTTTTGAAACATATTATTTTGCGCAGCATTAGTCTTTTCTGACTGCTGTTCAAATCCCTTTGAAGCTTCTGCCTAAAGAAAATGGTCAGATCCATCATAGTTAAAAGTAAAAGGAGGAGTTTCACGGGAGAGAGTGGTTGTCAAAGACTCAAACGACTGAAGCAGACTTCCCGGTCACTGATCACGATCAGTCATTTTTACTTTCACTGCTACCCATTCTTTGATCATCTTCTCCATCTTGTCTAAGTGCTGAGACACGCTCGTCCCTTCTTGCATCTTGCTTGGAAAGAACCGTTGCCGAAGACACTGAATGTTCACCATTGTAACTGAGTCATACATTCTCTGTAGAGTCTCCCATCTTTCTCATGCAGACTCTATGTCTCCCACTGAAACTAGCACCTTATCCTTGACCACCATTAGCTGCTTCGAAGAACTTTTTTTTTACTGTCCAAAACTATAGATGCTGCTCATATGCTTTCTTTTGTTGTTCGGCTACAACAACATCACTTGATTGAAGAAGCCATTAGCGCCAGATCTGCGGGCTTATCTTTTCTCAATAATGAAAAAAGAGGATCCTGTTCTTTGAGAAGCAACTGCATTCTCATCTTCCAAACATCTACATTTAGAGGTTCAATCTTGCGATGCTTGACAATCGTATGCGTTAATGCAGTAATCATATCAGCAACCATAGATCCAGAAGATTGTATTCTCACTACCATATCTGCACAACCAGGGCTATATTCACCTGTATGTTGGGTAGCCTCCCAAGTAAGAGCTAGCTTGCATTGAGAATGAGGGGCCCTCCGAAGGACTTGTTTTCAGCTCCTTACTGAGAGTCAGCCTTTTTTAGTCAAAATTCCAACGGTTACACAGCCCACTTCGCTCCGCAGCTCTGCTCGCTCCGACGATTCTACATACCGGCCGGAAAGAGAGAGAGCAGTGTGATTGGCTCTATAATGGAAATGAGCACACTGCTCTGTCGTAGAGCTTCGCTAGCCTTTACTTAAACTTAAGTAGGGCGAGCTTTAAAGTAAGCGGGAGAAGTTGTAGCAACGAGCTACTAAGGAGTGACTGTGTTGAAGCTTCAAACGTGGAGCTCGCGACGACTTCGAGCGAACTCCACGAGTGTGCCGGAAAAGACTCTTTAGAATCTGTGATAAGTAAGCGCCTGCAAGTAAATCGCTATTCAAAGTGTGTGTCGGGCAGCGCGCGTTAAGATGGCTTCGTCGCGTGATTGTCCGGGCGAGGTATAAAGCCAAACCCTGTTGGAGTTCCCCGCCATCACCTCGCCTAGATCCGGGGGGTTCATACCCGAAAGTTGCAGAGATGCAAGTTGCAGAGGCAACTGCCGAGGTGGGAGATCCATCATATCCATAAAACAAACCTGCACAGGTAGCAGTGGTTGACTGATGGCTCGAGTTTCCCCTTTGTCACCATCTCGCCCAGCATATCCGCCGGGAGCTGGAGCATATCAAAGTCCCATATTCAGTTGATTCAGATCTAGCAGCGCTCACTACTGGGGCGAAAGAAGGGCATTAAAAACGCGCCTTCTTCTTAGTTCCGTTCCGTCAGGCTTCCCTTCGCTCGGTTCCAGTCCGATATATCGCTGCATCGTATATATCAGCGACTTCATCATATACTGAATCAACGGCTAGATCAACTGCAACATCCATGGCTTACTAAACTGAAGAACCTGGAGAGGGTAAGAATCGACAGGATCTACAGCTACCCCTAAAAATGGAATTGGTAGGAATGCTCGTTCAAATAGAATCGGAACTGTGACTCGCTCCAACTACGGCAGTAACCCACCCAAAGGTAGGAATGCCGTGAACCCTGGAATTGGCCGAGATGCTGCTACCTCTCATCAGATGGAGTAAGAATAATCCAATTCTATGGTGTGCGAGAATTCAAGTTTCATGAGCCTTCTTTGCTCCGTCCGCTTTGCCCCCATATCATTCTATACGATTTCGTCCGTAAATCCGAGTGTGGTAGAGCCGGGGTGCGCTTCGGATGCTTCCTCCGTCCCTGCATATGGATCGGAATCTGGATCCGGATGCGTTGCATATCGCCCCCCAATGGTTTAGAGAGAGGATATACGATGGTTCGACCCACACAGGTACACCATGGAGGGGCACACAGACGAGGGTACTTACGAAATCCAAAACTCAATCTTGAACTGGCGGAGCTGGCACAAACACTGGATAGAAATCGCGCCGGTTCCGGGTTAATAGTTACTGCTTGCTCCGTCCCCACATCCAATAAAGGGATAGTGGTTATACGGGTCCAACTACTTCTTGGTGGCGAAACAGCCCTTCGGGGAGTATGAAACAAAGACAACCATGCAAACAAACTACTGATGCTGGTGCTCGGGCTTCTCATATATATGGTGGTGCTTCCACCCCGGCTCAGGATCTAATGCAAAAGTGGGTCTCCGAGTGGAAAGATAGTGGATCGTGTGGGTTGGGGATAGAAATATCCAGCGGGTTTTTGAGTTGGGATACAGCAACCTGCCCAAGTTCATCATCTCCCAATGGTTTTGGCGATGGGCTCATTCTCACCTCGTTAAAGTCTGAGCAGGCTTGTAGTCACTCTCTCGCCCATGTCAACAGAGAATTGTTGGGCATTTCCGCCAAGGACTTGAAGTATCGTAGCGAGTGTCTGGGTATTCGATAGAACCACTCCCCGAGGCCTACTAGGCCTTTAGGAAATCGCTTGAGTGCCGCGCAGCGAGCCAGGGAAGATGCAGATAAAACGCCACCGGATGTCAGCTTATACGGCATAAGCTTTAAAGAAGAGAGCTATCAACGCTAATAAACATTTCATAAGAAAAAAAGGGATTCAGGATGGGTATAGGTCAAATTGGGAACAGTCATTTCAATCTTTTTCTGGCTAATCTAATCAAAGAACAATACAAAAATCCCGAAAAATCCGTCAATAAATGAAGAACTCCATTATACAGATGATAGGACAGGGCTAAGGCAGTAATCTCGACTGATATTAGGATGAGCTTTGAGGATAAAAACAAGAACAAGAATGGGTATACATTCTCATAGGTGAAGCAAATCAAACCCATTTGCAGACAAAGAAGAAAACTAAACAAAACTATAGTGGCTAGGAAAGCCCCGGAGATTCTATGGGAAATTGGAAACGTCGAAGTGAGCTGTGGCTTATAAATAGGAAGATGAGGAGATAAGGGTCGAAGGAGATGAATTTTCATTTTTATTGATGTTCATTCGCTCTGCTTGCGGAGCGGCATACCGGAAAAAGAAGGAATGACTTTTCACTTTCATGCATTAATGGGTCTTAGGGTTTTGAGTCTTTCCCTAAGAGATAAGCTCTTTTTAAAGAACTTTGCTACGGACGGGGCTTGAGGATCAAAAAAGGCCTGCCTCCCATTGCCTTATAAAGGCAAAGGCGATCGGGGAGTTGGGATCGGAGAGATCCCGTAGCCTTTCTTCGATACGATCAGGGTTCGTGCCCAGGTCGATCGTGAACGTTTGGACAAGCAGTGATATATCCTTCTCCGTTTCCGGATTGTCGACATCATAATTGAGGCGACGAAGGGGAGTCCTGGCTTTATTCTCCATGCGAGCCATTTGAGATATTCCCGAAACTGCCACTGCCCTTCCGCCCTCAGATCCCGTTCTTCCAGATTATTATCAGGAAGGTTGGGATCGTCAGCTACCCCGCCTGCTTGACCTTGACCGGGCAGGCCCAACCGCAAATCCAGATCAACCGGACCAAAATGGAAAGATAATAGCCCGGAGGATGGATCCCCCTAAGAATAGTGACAGCCGTCAAAGGAGCGGATTCATTTGGGTTCCAAACCCCCCTTTTTTTGGCAGAAGGCGCGTTTTTAATGCTCTAGCTCCGAGGGCTAGGATCAAGGGAGCGGTCGAGTGGCTCCGCTCCTCCTCCTCCTCCTTCTCCTCCAAGATCGTCGTTGGTCCTTCGTTCGTAGTGGTGATTGTATAGTGAGAAAGCTCACCCCTGCCTGCGAGACGAGAAAGCCCTCTTTTACATCCCATGAATGGAAATGCTACAACCAATTCTTGTTTTTTTGACGATGAACCACTCCGGTACAGACTATACGGAGTCAATTTTGAGAAAGTGAACAGTCAGTATCGTACTTCAAAGTCCTAACTGTGGCATGTGAAAACCCTTGGTTTGAAGCCTGCTGGAAAACTCCAGGGCTAGCTAGCGCACACTGAAATCTCATTCCGGCTTGTAGTGATAGGCCTTGACTACACTACATGAGACTGAGTACCTTAGATTCTATGTAGTACCTTAAGGAGGCTTGTAGTGAGAGGCCCTGACTACACTACATGAGACTGAGTTTGCTTGTTCTGGCCCCCTTACTGTTAGGTAGGGGCGCAGGAGCGCCCCTATTAGTCAAGCGTTTTCTACGCAGGTTAGAAGCATGGTCGCCTATGTTAGCTAGCGCCTATCGGCCGGGCTACTATAAGCTGAAGCATGCATGTGCCTATCTATTTCTATTATGGCCGGCTTGGAAGCCGTAAGGCTCCTTTCTGCATCAAGTTGCTCTTATTGCGGCGGCGGGAAGGACCCACGCCGGCTTTTGACTGGGTGGGCTAGCAATGCGAGTTTCCAACTAATAGTTGAGTTCCGTGACGGAAGGCTGGGAGTTCACGATCCTACGGTCTCGGCCGGGTGGTAAGGCTCACCTAGTCTAGTGTCTTTCCCTAATTGCAAGGTGTTCAGAAAGCGACTCTCTCACCCGGTCCATCAACTGAGAACCTCTTCTTGTCAAAGAGCCCCACCCAATGTTTCTATGTGCCATACCAAGGCTTAGTAGAAAGAGAACTGGTCAAGACGTGTTTGTTGCACTAAGTTCTTTGGCTTCCTGCTTGTTAAGCTCTTTCTCGCTTCTTCGAACCAGTCGCTCGTTACAGAAAGTGAAGAGCTTGAAAAAGCAGAACCTTTCTCCGGGGGACAATCATATTACTCTTTTTTCGGCGGGAGAACGATCTGATGATTTGAGCGGATCCCATTTTTCTCTCTCCTATATGATGCTCCGCGGATACAATAAATAAAGACTAGTTGTTCAACCTAAGAATCAACCAGCACCAATTGCTTCTCGCTGCGGTCACACAAAGCCGACGTGGGCCGCTGTGTGGAATCAGAGATGGAGGAAAGAGTTCTTCCGGCGTGCAGAACCTAATTTCGGACAGGAAAGAGAAATCCCATTTCCTTCAATCCAAAGAATAGCAAGCATGAGCTCTTTGGATCTCTTGGAGCGGGAGATCAAAATACGCCCACATTCCCCTTTCCTACCGCAATACCAAACTTGCATTGCCAACAGCCAGAATTCCTTAAGTGAGTGGTCGTCCAGGAGGAGCTAAAACCACTTTCAAAAATCCAGGCCAGGAATGAAATGAATAGAAGTAGAAATGAAGGAAGCCTGACTACACTACATGAAATGAGAAGCGCTCCTGCGCGATACGGCTTTTTGGCTGAGCCCTATCTTGCTGGTCAAAGCCTTTGCGAGTCCAATCTCTTTCTACCTCGGCCACCGCCGTTTGGTTTTGGTTAGTTAGAAGGAATGGGAAAGGTCAATCAGAGATCAGAAAGACTGAGGCAGAGGAATTGAAGATAGAATGAGAGCCGGTTCACGAACGAAACCACTATGGAGGGTTGATCCGCCAATCCGGTCCAGTTGCTTGGACGAGTCATTAATGGGGAGGGGCGAGCGAGCGAAGCCTTCAATGTTGGAGACTTTGCTTCCCCC
>JAJIYU010002104.1:0-31891 GCA_030144865.1 Tinospora cordifolia | reverse complement strand
AACAAATATACCAAAGTATGCAAAATATACCAAAATATACATAGATATGCAAAAATATACCAAGATATACACAAAACGCAAATACACACAAACCTGCAAGAAATATATTATACACCAACATACACAAAATATACCAACCTGTGTACAGGAAATATAACCAATCTGTGTACATGAAATATACACCAACATGCACAAAATATACTAAAATATATGCAAATATACCAATATATAAACAAATATACCAAAATATACATAGATATACAAAAATATACCAAAATATACACAAATATACCTTCTCAACGACGCTTGTCTTCTCTTTCTTTTCATCTTCATGTTCAGTATAGCAGCTTTTTCTCTTCTTTGCCTTTTGAGAAGTTGAAGAGGATGAATTTCTATTCACATTTTCATGGACTGGAGCTTCGATGATACGTAACGCAGATTCTCTCTTGGATTTTTTACTTTTCTTGGTGTATGTAATATAAAATCCATTGAGCTGATTTCAACGTTTGTAAATGAAAAACAATGATTTGCAGAGAATCAGAAATAATTTGCAGAGCACAGTAAAACAATGATGAGAACGATTTGCAGAGGAAAAGAACGATTTGCAGAGCATAGAAAAACAATGATGAGAACAAAATTATTTCAATGAACATACCACGAAACAATGATTTGCAGAGGAAAAAAATGATTTGTAGAGTAGACGAAGAGCAGACGAAGATGAACTCTCTGTATATTTTGATCGCAGTTAAAAACCTAAGATCTAGGGCACGAGCGCAATGAGAAAGACGATAGTGAATGAGAAATTACTTACAAACCTAAGATACAGGGTTTTGTATATAGTAAGTTATTGAAATTTGGCGCGCATTTTACTATATCGGTAGTTATGAAAATAATATAAGAATGATGATATAACTGAAAACCAATAACTTAAACAAAATATTTTTGATAATATTTTTAAATAACTGACATTTTATGTAATTTCCACTTTATCTAAGAGGGTTGAAATTCGAAGTTTTATTGGCTGGTTTCTTAGGCCAAAATGTCGGAATAAACAAGAGAAGTTTGAAGAGATGTGTGGTGCAAAGCTATGCTTGTTTGTGGAATGTCTTCAAGTACCTTTTCAATGGTTTTTGGCCAGCAGTGTGAAACCTTTTGGAGGGGGGGGGGGGGTTTGATCTAAAGTTAGTTGAAAATTGAGAATAAGAAGATGGTTTAACAAAGAGAATAAGACGAAGGAATAGGCATGAAGGGGCCTTAGTGAAAATATAGCGTTTTATGGCTTTGAAAATAACAATTTGTGAAAGGTTTTGCACCATTTTTTTTTGCTAGTTTTTGCTAAGGCCGACTAGGGATGAGCAAAAGACATGAAGAAAGTTAACCAAAAGATGGAGAATAAGAGTAAAAAGGGCCAGGGTATTTGGGAGAGACAAGAAGTCATATTTATGGAGTATAGGCATGACATTTGTGATATTTGACTTTTTCCAGGTTTTTGAAGCTTATCTTAAGTTTTTGAATTCAAATACAACTCTTAAATCTCCTTTTAGTTAGGTTCATCCCCTTGGGCATCCCAAATCGGATAGAATTTATCTTGGTTGTTGTTTGATTCAAATAAAACTTGTGTATTTAACTTAAGATATAATTTGTTATGATAAGATAGGTATTTAAGTTAAGTTAGGAACGTTTAGATATGGTATCCCATTTGGAGTGATCTCTTGTTCTGCCTTGTTTCCCTTATGGTATACTATAGAACCTCTGATCCCATGCTTTATGATTTATAAAGTTATATGGCCAATATTTCATTTCTGAAATCTAAATTCTACTCTAATTTGAAATTTTCAAATGATTTTCCTTTAAATTGAATTATTTATAATATTAATTTTCTAAGTATATTCTAGTTATTACTTCCCTCAAATTTTGATAGTTTATGGTCAAATTAATGTTTCTGATAATTTATATTTATAGTGACGCTGAGAAATTAATTAGAGAAAAATTGAATTCATGATCTTCATCAAATTTTCTTGTTTTTCTAAGAATATTCTTATAGGTGTTTTATTCTTTATTTAAAAAATTTTTAACTAAATTTTCTATTTATTATTTTCTAATAAATTTATAGTGGGTTTAGTTAAAATAATTATTTATTTAATAATTAAAGAAATTAAATATTATAATTCAAAAAAAAAAAAATCAAGGCAAATTACATAGAATTTTATGTAAATCAACAATGACTATCTCACTAGGCTAAATAAGTGATTGATAAGAAAGTAGTAGCATAAGAGAAGGATAAAAAGAACCTTCCCTGGGGAATGAAATAGAACATGAAGTTGTAAGCTCATAAATATTAATTTATTATTCATTAGACCATTTGTCAATGATACGATAATGTTTTCCAAATCATTTTGAAATTATCATCTATAAACAATAATGAGCAATTGGATCGTTAGAGTGGTGCTATTAATTTATGACTTATCTCTTTAACCAAGATGTATATTCTTTCCGGAGTAGTGTGGGCTAATGAAGTATGAGGATCATATTAGAATTAGGTCTCAAAAGAGACCTAAATATTTATTACTTTGAATATATTCATAACTTATTCACACAATATAACAAACATGAATTAGGTCACACAAAATTTGCAATTTTGACTTTAATGAGCTTTTTAAAAATGATATTTTGGAGTCTATCCATTATTATGAATAAGACTAACTCCTTAGCCTATAGGGTATTGACAGCCATTTTCAACTATTCTCTCCCTCTTAAAAGCAAGTTCTACGACTTCTCGTACCTTTTGTTACTAGAAACACTACTTTTCGTCCAACTTGTACATATTAAGCATGCTATCAATATTTATCCTGAGCAAGGATTGAACTCTACATAAGATTTATAATTACATGACAACTTATAGTTTATTTGTTTGTAAGCAACCAAGTTATAATTGTCTTTCATTTTAATGCATACCTCGCATCTATTTGGATCCTATTTGCTCATATATATACCAACCCTTTTTCCACCCTCTCTTGTCAATCCCACGAGCTTTTCATTCATCCTCAATTGATCATGAGTAGGAACAAGTAAAAAAACAAAGAAAGAAAAACTCTCGTTACGTTTAGTGATGATCATACTACATCAAGACGAAGAATTTTCGTCTTGATGTACTATGATCCCATGACCAACTTTTACTAAATATGTAAATGCTACGTAACTATTAAATGCATAAACATATACAGCAAAATATAAATTACCTTTCATCCCATGGCCAACTTTTACTAAATCCTTGGACAAATTGAAATTGGTTTATCAATCAAAATTTTAGAACATGTGAATGAAACCAAATCAATCCACTTGCAAAACTCCCACCAAAATCATAACATACCGATCAGTTTTTAAGGGTTCTAACCTACCAAATTCCCTCCCACGTACACCTCGACCCGTCACTCCGGCCCACAACCCCTTGTGCTACGACCAAAAACAGTAAAAAACCCAACCGTGCCGCCAATCGCCGGTTCCCTTCATTACAAAACCTCGTCTCTCTTTCTGTCTATCTTCGAGCACTATTTGCAGCTTCACATCTAGGGTTTCTATCATTCCCTCTCCAATGTCTGGAAGAAACCGCGGCCCACCGCACCCAATCAAGGGCGCACCACACCCCCAAATCCACGAGCCACCATTCGCCCGCGGCCCCATCCCACCGCACCCACAGGCCCTATTCGACGACATGCGAGAGCCACCACCGCCGCCGTTCGCTCGCGGTCCTATGCCTCCACACCCGGCGGTTATCGAAGAGCGGCTCGCGGCTCAGCACCAGGAGATCCAGGGCCTGCTGGTCGACAACCAGAGGCTGGCGGCCACGCACGTCGCGCTGAAGCAGGAACTGGAGGCGGCGCAGCACGAGCTGCGGCGGATGGCGCACGTGGCGAGCTCGGTCCATGCGGAGAACGATATGCAGTTGAGAGAGGTTTACGAGAGGTCGATGAAGATGGAGGCGGATTTGCGAGTCGCGGAGGCGATGAAGGCCGAACTTATGCAGGTTAGGGCGGATATTCAAAAGCTCACTGCGGCTCGGCAAGAGCTTACGACGCAGGTTCAGGTGCTTACGCAGGATCTGAGTAGGGCTAGCGCGGATTTGCAGCAGGCGCCGGTGTTGAAAGCGGAGATTGAGAGTATGAAACAGGAATTGCAGCGGGCTAGGTAGCGTAGTTGGAGACGAATTTTATTGTTTTTTTTCTTCGTTTATTTGATTGGAAGCATGCTACTTTTCTGATTTGGATTGTGGGTTTTGATCCTCGCCCCGTTTGGATTGTGAGTCAAATGCAATTTTGGGGTTTAGGGCTTGTTTAGGAACACACACAAAAGATTTACTTATTTGTATTTTTTGGTCTGGTTTTTACTTTTTTTTACTAAGGAAGTGTTTGGTTAGGTGTCTAAAAACAGCTGTTCTGTTCCGAGGCTAACCTAAAAGTACAATTAGAAAACTTCGGAAATGACAAAATTTTATTTTTCGAGTTTTTATTTTTTATTTTTTGAGAGAAGATTATGAAAATGTTTTTCAAAACTACTTCACAAATGTGTTTTTTCATTATAATTTTCTTTTTCTTTTACTATTTGAAAAGTAGAAACAATTTTTGGATTGCAAACTAAACAAAGCCTTAGAAAAGAGGTGGTCATCAGGGAATGATGAGAACCTATTTTTCTGAAATTTCCATTTTCAGAATTTATTCTTGTTTTTGAATCATTTACTTCAGGTATGTGTTTTTATGGTATGTAGGGCTGCTATTGAGTATGAAAAGAAAGGGCATGCTGAGAATTATGAGCATGGTCAAGCAATGGAAAAGAATTTGATTGCCATGGCTCGTGAGGTGGAAAAGCTGCGGGCAGAGATTGCCAATGCTGAAAAAAGAGCACGAGCAGCGGCTGCTGTCGGGAATCCAGGTAGTGCTTTTGGTTACAAATTCTAGTACTGGTTAGCATTTACTGAGGAGCTGGGCCCAATTCTCAAATATAAGCAATAAATATATTTTATTTCCTTCATGAATTCTTATCTTAAAGGTTGAAACAAGTAATGCAGACTTCATTAGTGCATGATCTTGAAGTAGACTGCTTTGAGTTGTACAAATTGAAAATGTTGTGTTTTGTTTTGATGCAGGTGGGAATCTGTCTGAGATGTTAATTAATATTTTATCTTTTATTCCTGAATAAGTGGTTTTGATTATGTATATCTGCTGAAGGGCTAGATTTCTGCATTTTAAATTGATGATAAAACCTGCAAGTGGGATCAGACAATAAGGTTTTTGCAGCAAGAACATCATGACTAAACAATCTTGAATTCTATTCTTTTGTAATATAAAGGCATGCAATGCCAATAGATGGTCCAGTTTGGTATCATTTATCTAGGAAGAATTTTGAGACATAAATTCATTGTTAGTTTCTCTGGGAAGATTTTCTTTCCCTCAAACTTAATTAATTAATTTATTGATTTGCAATGCTATAGATGATACTATCCTCTATATCATAGGTATTGAAGTGATTATTTCTCTTCTATGCTATCTCTTGTAGGTTCCCCTCCCATTCTTATAATTTATGTCTCTCGGCTAATGACAACAACAAGAGCACACACCTCACATGCTATATGTATTCCCTTTTCTAGCTTCATCATTGTTGTAATCTCCCACTTCTGCTATCCTTATTATGGATTGTTTTTAAACAAGACAGGCATTGCCTAGTTATCAAAAAATATAAGTGCCTAAGTAATTAAATGAGTACTTGTACTTGCATATAATATATGCCGTTAAGAAAAATAATTAATAATTCAAGAAATAAGAAGACATCCTTCACCCGATCTAATGAAAATTATTTATTGAAGATCTTTAAAAATATTAAAAAGATTAAATAGAATCCATATGAAATTAGACTTTTGCTAAAAATAAACTTCCTATTTCTCGTGGGAAATTTATTAATTATTCTAGGAGGATGATAAAAAATTATTTAAATGCAAATGAAGCTTTTGACCGATCTTGCATTAGCAGTGATAAAGCAGCATGTATTAATTCCAATTGAATGCAAACTATCCATGTTAAACAATATTATAGTGGTCCTATTATTAATATCATATTGGCCCATGTAAATCTTGACCTTATAGAATTAATTTTCCAAAGGAAAATAAAGTAACAGTTCATTAATTAACAATAAGTTAAGAGTTTTTCCATTATAATCTGACAAAAGTGCCTCGAGACCCTCTGATTTGGGAGTGTTGCGCAATGAGCAACTACCAAATATAATGTAAATAAATGATAGAGAAACGGCATGTTGTTTCCGAGCCAAAAACTTCTTAATAACAGTTTTGTTTCAAATTGATCGGAGTTTTGATTAAAAAAGAAATAAATGTAAAACACTATAGATGAAAGCGAATGACAGGACTTTGTCCCTTTTATATCTTCTTTTAGAAATCTTTTAAGTTTTTAGTATCCTTTTTTTCACAAGTATTTCTATCTTTTGCCTAATTGCATAAGGAATTTGTTCTTTAAATGCTTGAGTGACACCTTGATGACATTGTTGGAAGTAGCAGTTTAATGCTTTGTTATAATGAGAATGACATTGTTAATTGTTTCAGTTTTCTGTATGGTTATATAGAAGGCAAATTATGGAGATCATTGTTGACAGGGACATTCATTTATAAATTTTTTCTAAGCTTCATTTTGAATGCAGAATGTATTAATCAGTACACTTACTTTGAAGATTGATTTTATATATTTATTTAGTTTGAATGCCAAAACGGTGGAAATTTTTGAACCCATTTATCATGCACTCCAAACATATGATTTTAATCTTGGATGTTTATTTCTTGTTTCTTATTCTTCGTTTTATATTTTTAACCTTTCTTAATTGTTCATATGAGGAAAAGCCAAGATCTTATATAATAAGGAGCCTTTTAAATGGCCCTTTCTAACCATTGACAAAGACTGAAGTAAAATTTTGAAACCAGAACTTTATCTATTTTTAGCCCTAATCTATTGCTGTGGGCCTATGATGGTGCAAAATATGCTTTTTTGGTTTATGTTAAAACACACATGGTATGCACCTTAACATGTTGCTCATTTCTGTTGATGTTGTTTATCAATGCCTCTATTTAAACTAAAATATGGCATGCACATAGAGTAAACTACAGTGTTGTATTTTCTAACATGATTATCGGTGAATTTGAAGTATAATTTGTTGTTAGAGTGATTTTGATGAGACTTGAGAATTTGAGTGGTTAAGTTAGTAGTAAGTGAGTAATTTATGTAGTTATTATAAGTTTCCATAGACATATATATAGAAAGGCGCAAACAAGGAAAAGTCCAACATGTAAGGAAAAACAACTGTTGATGGTTTGTACATTGCAAATGCAGGCAGAAAGATGTGACTCCTTTATTTATTTATTTAATTTTTTTGCCCCAGTCTAGGTCTAAGTGTTTGTGAGTTCCTAATAATAGTTAGAGTTTCTTTGTTTCATTTTTTATTTTATTTTTATTTTTTTAGGAATAGATGGATTATCCTTGAATGTTTTATGACTGTTTCTTAGTAACTAGACTTTGTTATATTTAGGCTAATGGATTAGATGTTTATTGTTGGGACTAGCTTTATGCTAATTAGTATGGGCAGACCAGCTCTGGAAAGGACTAAGACCCGCATTAGTTACTTTAACCCTAGGGATAAAAAAGATTTTATCCTTTTGTATCTTACCTGTAAAATTTACTTTAACTCTAGGGATTAAAAAATTTTGTCCTTTTATGTGTCACATGGTACCTCGTTCACGGAAAGTTTTGTAGGAAAATGGAGCAGTCAGTTTATGAAGCACTAATATATGGATGTTTTGTAGAAATCCTTATTTATTGAAGTTGAATGGGTTCTTGAGTTCTCAATGAGATCAGCCTCTTGAGATTTATGTTACTGCTAGTTGCGAAATGATTCACAGTTTGTTGAAAAATTACCCAACACGGTATTGATAGGAGGGTTGGAAGAAGGGACCATTACCAAGGAGGTCATTTTTCAACTCCCAACCCTTTCCTTGTACTTGAAGGATACTATAGTCTCAAAAAAATAAAAAAACTTGTTGGACAGTTGCTTCAATGCCCTTTTATTTGTTTGCTCTTCCTGGTATGTTTCCATTTCATTTTGATCTTAATTGACTTTTGCTTCTGCCAGGTGCAAGTGCAGGCTATGTTGGTAATTACAGTAACACAGATGCTGGATATGGAGGAAATTCTTATCCTACTGGTTATGGAATTAATCAAGTATGCTTTCTGATAATAGTTACAGATATATTTTGCGTTATTTATTCTTTCAAGGCTAAGATCTTTTAGGGTGATGTAGTAACATTCACGTTTTTCTTTCTGAAATAAGGTACCAGGGGGAGCAGAAGGCAGTGCTCAATACGGCCATGGACCAGGTGCCTGGGGTGCATATGATATGCAGCGAACTCATGGACGCCGATAGACTAGTTTCCTGTCATACTAAGTATTGGAACTTAGGTTGGGTTTGCAGTGCTATTTTATGAATGACATGATGGCAGTTCTTACTATGTTATTTTTGGATGTTGAAACTTGAATTATATATACATAGGACTCTATATGATGGTGCAACCATGACATTTCTCTCTCTCTCTCTCTCTCTCTCTCTCTCTCTCTCTTGGCTGCATTGTTATTAGCTTCAAAACTTCACTATGGAAATCAACTGCAGCATCATTTTATTTTCATGTAACATGCTTGTCTTTTATATCCAAAAGAAGAAAGGTTCTTGTATCCTTCAGTTGTTGATGGCAAGCTGTCCCACGTTCGATATTCCACTGATTGTTTTATAGTTCTTTTATATCCTTAGGTTGACAAAAGTTTCAAGTGTCCAATGTTCCTGTTTTCGGTTTTATTAGGACTTACAGATAGTAGTCTGATTGAGTCATTAGACTGGACATATTTCCTTGTTTGTTCAGAACATAGCCAGGTTTAATGGGTAAATCCCTTAATCCATCATGGTAAGATAATGCATGTCAAAACCATGTTCCGTAAGGGCAAATAATGAGTGTTCATATGATTAGTATGTTCCCTAAGGATATATAATGAGTGTTCATATGATTAGTATCAAGGATTTCGCCAAAGCTATAGGCCCAATGTGTGTTTTTTGTTGGTTGAAGAATCCATATCACACTAGGAACTTTGAACCAGTCATTCAGTTTTAGAATCTAGATACTTTTGCAATGAGAACTACAGTTTAGGATGTTTAATGAGTTTGAGTTGACTGGGGGTAATTCCCAAGATGAGTTTTGGAATCCTGAGTTTGATTCCTCTGTTGGCTGCTGGGGTTGTCTCTTGCATGAGCAATCAGGGTCCTTTAAATTAGTAGGGCAAAACTAGGATTGCTTTATTTATATTGTAGCAGATCACTCTTTTGGTGACAGTTACTTTTGTGTCGTTCTTCCGTGGGCATTTGTGTAATCTTTAATTTGTTGACCTTCTAATTATTTGTTTTGGTGCTTTTTCCAAGGAATCTGGGTTTAGCAGCTTTACTTTAGGTAGTCTTTTCTAATCATTCTCCATTTAATTGACGGATGGAATGTTTTGTTCCCAGATTTCTCACCTGGTTGTGAGCCAAGACCATAAATATGCGTCAGTACCTTGGCAGCTAGATTGTTCCTACTAAGTTTACTGTCTGGTAAAATATTTGATGCTTTCAAAGAAAGAAACAAACTTGGTCGTGCATTACCATTCAAGTGATCTACATTTAACTTTATACCTTAAGTGTCACTTTTTTTTTATAGTTTCTATTATTTAGTTATTTTGAACATGTAGTTACTTTTAAATGTTGGGTGGACCTTAGTGCAACTGTGAAGGTTGTTTCATTATGTACTTAGTTCATACCCTCATAGGTTAAACCTGAAAACACCGCTCGGTTTGTGGACAAGGACACATATATTGTCCTTTCTCTAGGCTGTGCTATAAAAATACTCATTGCACAAAGTACATCCTTTTTTATTAGTTTTAGACTAATGAAACCAACTCCCAAAAATGATCTGAGCATGGTCATTGGTGCTTGCAAAAGCAAAAAAGGCATTACTTTAAGATTTAGAAATGGGCATTCTATTGTGAACAAGTGAAATTTTGATGTATTGCAAGCTCAATTAGCCATTATCAAATTTAAATTGTGGTTGTTGCTTCATCGGAAGAGTGCTTGGCTTGCTGATAGAGAAACCTGATTTCGTCAGCATCTGGATTAATTGATGCCATTCGGTTGAACGGATCATATCATGCATACAATGAAATTAGTACCTATTTATAGAGATAGTCAATTCACTTACTATTATTATGTACCCAAGCATAAAATTCTTTGTTATACTACTGTGATATGTGATTAATTGAGTTATTATAAACCTATGAAATGTTGTTATTATACCTTAATAAATGGGAACCATGGAAACCAGCTTTACCTTTTTGGTGACAACAGACAAGCTTCTGGTAATTCTCCCTCAGTTTCCATTATGCTAGATTCTAGAGTATAGACCCTTATAACTAATTATGCAGTTATTTTTATTTTATTTTATTTTATATTTTTTATGAAAGGTATGAAGAAAGTATAAAGGGTGAAAAACTTATCAATAGAAGTTGCAAACAAAGGAGCAAATTCTTAGAAGGATAAACGTGGAATGAGACTAATACATATCAGTTATAATAAAATAGTTGCCTATCAAGACAAACACAATGAGTCACCTTGTAAAAGTAATTGTTTGTGTTCCATAGTCAAAACTCAAAATGGAAATTCAAAAGTAAAGTAGAAATTAAGAAGGAAAATTTGTTATGTAGCACATATTTAAAGGTTGCAAACAAAGGATTAAATTCATAAAAGATATAAATGCGGAGTGCAAGTATTAAATTTCAATTGTGATATTATATTACCTGTTCATATAAATGAAATGAATTATGCTCTTAAAAGTAATAGCTTGTGTTCTAGAGTCAGATTTCAAAAGTAAAATTTATGGTGTCATATTTTATCTGCAAGTAGAAGTGGGAATTCAAAATTAACACTTGTCATGTTGCACATATTTTGAAGCTTTTCTAAAGTTTAAATGTTCTAGTTCATCAGTAAAGACACTAATTATACAATTAATACTTAAGAATGGTCGAGGGTGGTCCTACCTTTTATTGAGTTGCTACTATAGTATCATTGTTGATACTGTCTATTGAGTATTGAAAATATATAGTTGGATACATTCTGATATTTTTTTTTCTTTCATCTGTGTTTATTTATTTTCATGGGCTTCCATGGAAATGAATCTGTAGCTGATTGGTGATGATGGTTTTCATGATATAGATTGAACCCATATCTATCAAGGACTTCTGGAAGTGTCAATATGTGCAAAATATTAGTTACAGCTCTGAATATGTACACATATACATACATGTATAAGGGTTGTGTGTGTGTGTCCTCATATTTTTTAGGATCTTGACAATCACTTTTACAGCCAGAGAAGCTGATCTTTTTCAAATAATTGATACAACTAAACTCATCTCCAATTTTGCATATGATCCCATAAAGTGGTGCAAAATGTTCATTAGACAGTTTTGTCATTATATGCGTGGTCGTGTATGTAATGCAACCAGGTTGACACTCTCAATACAATCCCAGCCGACTACACTATGCTGATGGATTCCAAGATCTGTGTTTTATAATTCACGAGAACATTAATACTTCATCTTGTAGAGACAATTGCCTTGGTCTTACAGTGAGCTGGAAATCTCATTGTTCCTTTATGCTAGTTCTTGAAAGTCCATGTTTACTGATCTCCCTGCTTTTCATGTCGTTCTGTGGTTTATTATTATTTAACTAAAAATGTGGCCCATGAGAGAGTAGAATAAAGGAAGATTTGGCCCTTGATGGAGTAAATTAAAGGAAGGTTTGGCCTTTTGATGAAGTAGTGAATTAAATTAACTAATTAAGCGAATTCATGTGATTGTAGCCAACTGCATGTAGTTCTGTTTGTTGGAAAAAAAAAATAAAATAAAATAAAACTTCCCTGAGTTAAGCTCATTTCCTCTTTTTGTTGTCACAGCAGTTAAGCATAGCTGTTACTGTAACGTTTCAGCCTCTTCGTACTTGTTCAAAGATCAGATCCAATGCCTTGTATTGTCTATAGAAAGCCTTGTATAGTTTCCATCATTCTTACCTCTTGCTAATAATGATCAAAGGAGGGCTTTCCTGTTCTCCTTGGCAACTTAATGTTAGTTCTAGGTATCGCCTCCCATTGATTGCCTCATAGGACAGTAATGGTTAGCTCTCTGATGTCCTGTTTAGGTCAATGTTTTGAGGTTTTCTATTAGTTTCTTCTAGTTTAGTTATTTAGGATTCTTTTCCTACTTGTAGGCAGATGCGGGAAGGTGAGTGACTTGACCACTTTTGATTTTGATAATGGCTGCAAAAGCCTCTTTGTCCTTAGTTTGTTTAGATTTGTGTGGAAATATGCTGTGGGACTGGGCCACAGAAAGTCTCTCATTTAGGGGATCAGGAACATTCAACACAATCTTTCTAGATGCCAGCAGCAGTAAGGAGTTCATTTAATTGATTGCATTAAGAAGGACTGCTGGTTTGCCAGGACAGATTCACCAGTGAAGCCTCGGAATGATATTATTGTCAAGTAAGTGGCATAACCATCTAAATGTCTCGTGTTATATTACTTGTGTTGGCTCGTAGCTTTAGTTCAATTGTTTGTTGTGATTTTTATAGATTTCCACGAAATTCTTTTGTTACTCTTTAATTCACTGTACCTTTTGGATGCTCGTCTTCATGTTAATGCTGATTGTACCAGGCATCAATTTCAGGCTAAGGTCTCAATGCATCAGATTGTCACTTGAAGAAAAAGTAGGGTAGATATCTGGGTTAGATGGTTTTATATTTTGGGGTGAAAATACTTATTTGGTTGGATAATCATGAATTCTGTTAGTAAATTTTCATTTGGAAAGATGCCAATTGTAATACAAATTGCCAAGATAAAATTCATAAACAATTTTTATACCTTTACATGTTCATGAACCTTTTAATTCTATGCTATCCAAAAATCAAGAAACTAAATGTCTATACGCTGGTCCTTTTTTACCTTTTAGTTCTGTTTTTTTAATTTATTTTATTTTTATTTTTTTTGAAATGAGAAGTAGGACAGTTTTACATTTCGGTTAGCTTTAGTGACACGATGAACTTTAAACTTCTGTCGGTGTCTAAAAACTAATATCTTTTTGTTCCCCATTACACATTTATCATTATGATGGAAATATTGCATAGTGGTGGCCACATAAAGTGCCTGAGAAAAGAAAGAAGAAGACCCATATAAGTCTACAACGACTAGTTCCTTGGAAGGTTTTGGTTATCTATCTTTTTATAAATCCTAATAAAAAGGGATAAAAACAGTTTGTTTTTGTTGGTAGATTTTTTGTACTTGATTTTCATCTTAAGATAGCGTTGCTGATTGTATCGCACTAGAATCAACCTATATATGTTATTGGAAAAAATGTCTTTTGGGGCTCTCTTGGTGGTTGATAAATAAATTTTCAATTAACTTTGATCTATTGGTAAGGGTGAAAGCTTAGTAAAGTAAAGCTTTCTAGTTTGGTTTGCTAGACATATGTTTTGAATGGGGTAATGCAATAAGAGAGTGGAGAAGTTGCGTCGAAAAAGAAAGGAAAATATCTGTTCGTATATTGCTAGATTGCTAGAATTCAGTTATTTTATTTGTTGTGTCCAATAGAATATGATTATTCTTTAGTGGATAAAGTGGATGCTACCTTTTAATTCTGAAAATAGAGCTTCTTGCTTTTAATTTTCTGCCATGAGGCTAACCCAGTATAAGAAACCTAAAGAAGGATCATCTTTAGCATGGAGTGTGTGCTTGCTTTTAATTGTTAAGATAGAGTTTCTTGCTTTAATGTTCCGCCTTGAGGCAACCTATAATCAAACAAAGCAGTGGAAAGGAATATCTTGTATTTGGTAGTTATAGATAAATCCATGATAGGCAAAACAATTTTGTGTATAATTATTTGAATGTACATTGTCATTCTAGCACTTATCTTGCTAAAGTTCATATTTGATGTGTGCTTACAGTCATAGCATTCTTTGCAGTTTCTCTAATCACGTTTGTCTTAGCTGTACAAGCACCACCTTTTTGTTTTACATGTTAGATTGTATTGAATTGTTTGGTATGCTATAACCTGTGGATGAGAATGTGAACAAAGTAAAATAATGAAATAGGTTAATCTAAATGTGGGAAATATTACTGTTTTTCTCATTATCCCTTAGAAATTGTAGAAAACTTTTACCAGTAATAACATAGAACTGTGTTTGGATGTATGTGAGAATCTTAGACATATTTTTAAGGGAAGTAAAATTAAAGAACTTCAAGACTAATGTCTTTGAAATAGCCTATTAAATCTCAACCTAATATCAAGAAAGTTAGATTTCATTGTCTTGCATTCCAAATGTCAACAAATAGTCTTAAACTATGTTTTTGTAATAGGGTAACCATTTTAAAAATATTTAATAGAAAGCCTTAAGTCAATAGAATATTTATTCTCTATTTTAATTTTCTTTGAATGCAAGTGATTGAAAATTTTAAAATTGTATAAGTAAAAGACGAACCAAACTTTGAAGGCATACACTTTTTAGTTTTCTTAAAAAAGAGAATGAATATTTTACAATTAAAGGAATAAGAAAACCATTATTTTTTTTCTTAAAAAATGCACATTTTTTATTTCAGGCGAATCAAATTGCAACTTTGGTTACCTTCCTAGTCTAAATCAGTTGATAACTTGAACAGGTTAGAAATCTCTTGGATACCTACAAAACCATTACCAAAAAAAGGAAAGAAAGAAAGAAATCAAAAGCAATCTAAGATAAAGAGAAAGATAATAATGGAGGAGTAGAAGCAAGGTTATTCACAAACAAATTCTGAACTTGGGAGATATTAGGACATTGGCAGAATCAAAAGAAAACTCAACAAAAATGGAAGAAGCTTCATAGGAAAAGGGTTGTTTGTTTTGTTGTAATAAGACAAAAGTGATCTGATGACTAGCACGAAAGTGGAAGAGAGGTCTTTCTTTTGATGTTCTTAATGTAAGTCTATAAGTAGAATTTATAGGAAAGGGAAACCTGACCCTTGGTGTGGGTTTTATTATAAACCCACATTCCATTAAGTCACTTTCCTAAGATAATCTTTTCTTTGAAGAATAAAAGAAAAATATCCGAGTGAAGCCAATGGCAATTCATCCTCCGTTTTCTCATTCCCCTTGATGGCCATACCAAATGCCCTTTTGGAGTTCAGTTTATTTTTGTTGTTTCTGTATTTCTCAGTATGATTAGGGCTACTTGCATTATAACATGAACTGAAGTTTTGAACTCATGATGTCAAATTTGTACAGATGTATGGCTTCTGCTAAACGATTAAACCATGGGTTCATCTAACACTAATGTTGAGTTTTCTATTTGTTTTCATGTGTTAATGTTAGCTGCAAGTTCCTGTTGTTCTTATTATATTTTATTTTAAATTTAACTTCTTTGTTCTCTGGAATCTTACTTTTTCATGTTCACTTTCTTTCTTTTGGTTTCTTCTTATTCTGTTTTGGGTTTGTTGTGGACTTGAAGAAAATTTTATCCTGCTTCTCATCTAGGCTATTTACTGAATTTTTTTTTTCTTTCAGGGATGATTTTGAGCCACTTCTCTGCTCTGTGGCAATGTGTTCTTCCTTTTTCATTAGCTTAGGTATGTGGTACCGTTCACATCAATTTTATAAACTTTGAATGTTGTTTGATCGTTCTGTGTCATCCTTCTGTGAGTGAAAAATATATCTTAACATAGTCTGCAGGTGCTATTTTCAAGGTTAAGGATTTATTCTCAAGTCCATCGTTTAGAAATACAAGTGATAAAAAGGTATTTTATCCTTAAATCATTCTCCACAACTATCTTCAATTAAAAATGTATTATTTGAACGTGAACTGATTCTTGTGAATCAAGCATAAACCTATTCTCTCAATTAAAAATGTATTATTTGAACATGGACTGATTCTTGTGCTTGTTGTATCAAGATTGAGAGACTAGGTTGATGCTTGATTCACAAATTTTGTCAAGTTCAACCTATTTCAGCTTTTTTCTAGCATAAATCCTTTGGAATTAAGTGCTTTGAGCGTAGGAGACTGTTGTGGTACATGTGCGTTATTGTGAATTATGATAGCTTTGACATTGGTATGATGTTCTTTTATTTTGCACTTTGCAGAACATGGAATCGTTTTAATTATTTAAAAGAGATTGAACTAAAAATATTGAGGAATTGGTATGAGATGGATTTGAAACAAATACATCTTCATGTTCATAACGGTAGGGGACATAATTCACATGAGTATAGTAAGTCTTGCGTGGCCTGCTTTAAGCTTTAATGATAGTTTTGTCATTTTTGCTTTACTTTTCAAAAAGTATCTTCTTCCATCTAGAGAGGATATTTTTTTAATCGGTATCAAATTGAATAAAGTGATAAAAAAATCTTTTGAATTAGAGAATAGAAATCAAAAAGAAAAACAAAGGTTCTTTTTTTTTTCTTAATTTATTTATATTTAATATTGAATGACGTCCTTTGACTGTACAAGAACTGTCACTACATAAAACAGAATGATTACTCCACCATAAACTATTTTATTTATGAATTTTTAGGAACTTGAGTTATGAAGGGTACTGTAGAATAATACTAACATTATTATTAGGGAGAGTCGACCTTAATATGAGAATGATGATGAACATGTGAAGTAGTTTATGCACCAACAAATATGACGAATGTGTTGATGGGGATGGGTCTTTTGTTTTGATAATTTGGGTTATCTCGGTGTTCATGGGAAAAGAGTAATATGAGACTTTCAGAATCCTTAGAGCAATGAGTTTCTGTTGTTTTTGAGGAATTTTATAGGGTTTGCTGTTCATTGAGTGGTGAGTGACTTTGTGACAAGTGAAACTAGTTGGTAGTTAGGTGTTGGTCCTTTTAGCAATATGAAACAAGTCCAATATGTACTTGGGATGAGGTCTAAGTCATGTCTGGGCAAGTCCTTTTAGCAATATGAAACAAGAAAACAGATGACAGAATTTGCTCAAGTGCATGCTTGCATCTTGGTTGGTAAAGACATGTTATAGACAGTGTTAAGGTACTAAGGTCATGCCTAGGCAATTTAGCCTACTTGGATGAGGTCTTATCTAGGCAATAAATAGATTCCTTATGATACAGACATAAAAGTTTTGTATGTAACATATAATATTTTTGATGTTTTGGAAATTAAACTACTATAAATGTCATGAGAAAACTTTCTTGACTTTTGTAGTTTATTTTCTAATGTAAAAGCATATTTAAATCTGAATTGAACCATAAAATCATTAGTAGTGGGATACAATTTAATTTGTCATATTTTGGTAAAAGAGATTGGATAACATAGCTAATGCAATCAAAGTGGTTACAATGTAGGAGCACAAGTAGTTCTCTCAAGACACCAACCTAAGAACTAGATACAATATTTCTCTAACCCCCATTTTACTTCATTGCATTGTACCCAAAGGACAGTTGCAAGCTGGCACTAGTCATGAGGCAGGCCAAAGTGAATCATTCCAAAGTTTTTTTGACAGGTTGTTTTCATCTTTGTGGGTCTACTAGTTCTTTTGGTGCATAGGCATCATAAAGTTGTAGAAAGTGAAATTCTCCAATGCCCCCAAGAAGAATGCTTAAGCCAAGTCTCATTACAACAATCCAAATGTTCATTGATATATGACTCATTAGCTATTTATCTTATTATGATTATCATGGATACAGTAAATGCAAGGAATCTTTTCTAAAGCCTTATTCTAGTGTTTAGCATGTCATATGAGCGAATAACCTGCCCCAAAGTCTTGACTACTTTAGAATGGGAAAGGAAGTTGCGGTGATATGGGTTACAATTAATTATTTTGGTATTGAACAACAGACTTGGTTGTGAATATTCTGATCAGATTGATGACTTGCCTGTGTCTTTCTTTCGTACTATTGGTGTTAATTTTCCCTAGACCTGCGGATGTTAAAGGAAGTTCTTACTTTTCCCTCCCTAAATGTTAGGTGTCTAGGAAAATTTGAATTCCAAGTAGATCGATTACTGTTACTAGAAGAAATATAAAAGGAAGACATTGGTTGTTATGGGCTTTGCAAAGATGATAAGAGGGTCGAGAATTTGAAGTGCTAATCCAAGTTTCTTCTGACATCATCTCCCCATCTCTGACCTAAATCTGTCCATGGGAGAGTCATGGTGCGGGAGTGAATGTAGTTTAGAGAATTCCAATGGTATAATGAGTGGCAAATCAGATGCAATTATTGGGCACAAATTCTGCAAATGCCATCTCGTTCTTGCTGAATTGTTATATTGTATTGATATTAGACCTCAAATGTTTGATTCCAAGTAGACAGAAAAAAGAGAAACAAAACACAAAGTAAAAGAATAATTGGTGGTCATAATCTAAAAAACCAACAGAATTAGTCTAATCCTATCAAGCCGTAGCAAGTTCACAGAGTATTGCACAGCTTATCTGGAGTGTTATTTTCTTGCTTAGGCAAAGCCCTTTCTTTTTCACTTTTTTATTTTATTTTTATTTTTATTCTTTTCTTTTCCCTCTCCGTATCAAACACTAATTATGATAGTAGAAGCTTAAAAGGACCAGTTTAAACAACTGCTTCCTCTTTTTTTTTTTTTTTTTTGGAAGTCTTTTACAGTTTCCACAGAAATTCACCTTTCATATGAAAAGGAACCATCAAAATAATCTGAATATAAAGCTTCAATATCCTTTGGATGACAGACAAACTTATCCAAACCACAAGCCTGAATTGTCCGGAGTCAATTGTGGATGATTGGAGATCGTTATTTGCACTCTCACGTACAAAATGTCCACATGGATGCTTAACTAATGACAACTTCGTGAAATATGATCCCCATGACATTTCAAAATTGTTGATGGATTACATCCACCCATAATGCCTAAGTTCAACTTATAAGCTCTTTGTAGTTTGACCATTTCTCAAAATTTCATTTGAGAATTTGACAAAAAGTCAGTAAATCACAACATAAAGGGTAATTTTTATTTTTTATTTTTTCAATCACTTAAACAACCATATTATTTGGAAGGTTGAGATCACATGAAAGTACCTGACTGAAACCCACTTTGGTACTAACTGAGGCCTTCTTCTCAATATAAGGATTGGAACAATTGCTAAACTTTTCTAATTACTAAGATGAAGCACTTCTTGTGCATATGCTGGAATCCATATATTGACGACTAGTCCCTTGCTTGCTAGGTAGTGCAGAGAACAAAAGAAATTGACCGTGCTCAACCTGCTTCTACAGCCTCTCCTACTCTCTTGTTCAAAATTCAATTTTTCCAGAGAAATACTCTAGTATTACCATGTAATGGATGAAGCCCAAATTGCTCAACTGAATGAGCCAACGCTTAGACAAATCCTACTAAAACTAAAAACCAAATTCATATGACCTTACAGCATTCATTAGCACTTAAAACTCTAAAAATTCCCAATCATTTCACATTGCTCAAGACTCACAAAATTGGGAAAAAAAAAGAAGACTAGAGAAATAGAGCACCCCGAGCATTGAAGGAGGAGCACAGAATCAGTTTCCATGGGCATAAGATGAGCATCACAAAGATCAAGAATGAGAGTCATGCCCATCTCAAGCACGGTAACTGTAATTCCAAGTACTGTCCTCATGGGCTGAATCCAGCTGAAGCTAGTAGGTCTTAGAAGCCCAACAAGACATCCCAAAGCCACCCAGATAGGAAAAGCAGTAGACAAACCTTCTCTTACAAGCACTACCCAATGCTCAATGCTTGATGTCTTTACCATGACCAGTGGCTGAAAGGGCAGTCTTTACAAAGGAAGAGAGAAGCAATCGAGATTTTTTTTCTTGAGGTTTTAAATGGTGGAATTGAGCGATTAAATATGAAGGGTTGATGTGATTGGGATTTGAGAGGCAGTAGATCAGATGTAGAAGAAGGAAAAGAGAAGGATGGGTGTTGAAATCAAATTTTTGGGGTTGGTTTTGGTACTGGTTGGAGGGATATTTAAAGGCTTCCTCTTATAACTACCTTGTGCAGTAGAAAGCACTCTATTTTCTTAGGGAGGGAGGGAGGGAGGGATTTTCTCATTACCAATCCATTCTCTATTCTAAATGCTTAAATCACCCTTTGTTGGACCTACATACATGCAGATCAGACACATGGAACCAAATTGGAAGAACAATACATGCAGAATATCTGAGAAATACCCCAACTTAGGAAAAGCACCTAGGTTGACACTCCAAGAGCAACTTTAAAGCTATATTTTTAGGAATTTTCTCCTACTTTTCTGCTTCTCTATGACTCTACCTATATTTTTAGGTTTGATGGTATTATACGAAATTTAGTCCTGGGAAAAGCACCTAGGTTGACACTCCAAGAGCAACTTTAAAGCTATATTTGTAGGAATTTTCTCCTACTTTTCTGCTTCTCTATGACTCTACCTATATTTTTAGGTTTGATGGTATTATATGAAATTTAGTCCAATAAGAGATTTTTATGGAGATACCAAAATATTTAAGTGTCATAAATAAACCCTAACCACAAATATCACAACCAACTAGCAGGGCTCTACAAATAAGTTACTTTGCTACAAATCCAAGGTACGTCAAGTCTCTCGACATTCAGGTTGGCTCATCCTTTCGAATTGTCTCCTTAATTACCTCATCTGACTTAGGCATTAGGGAGTCTTCTATCGACACCACGTCACAGAGGATTGTATCCCTCACTTGTTTTAATTTAACTATGTCCTGTTATTCACCCCTTTTTCTCTTTTAGTTTTACATGCTTATCATTTTATGTTTGACAATTCTAGTTGATTTCCTTTTTTTTTTCTTCTTCACAATTCTGTTTATTACTGAAGGGAGATGAGATGAGGTGAGGAAAAACACAAGCTTCTGATGACAGGTTGCTTATCTAGATGTTTCTCCTGGTGTAGCACAAATGTAACTGTGTCAATCTTTCTGGGACAAATGAATGAATAATCAACCATTTGCTTTTTGATTCTCTTTCTCTTGATTCTTTTTCTCTGTTCATGATATATTTTTTCAAATTAATCATTCATATTGGCTTTGTAGTTGTTAAATTAATTGATTTTTCTGTCTTTGTTCATCTTATTGTGGGTGGGCTCACTTGTTTATTTCAGTTGAGTCCTAATGTTCCCAAGGGAATGCAGTGGTGCACAAGGCACAAATTTTTATATTGCTTCACATATGGTCTATTAATATTGTTTGAATTTTTTGGACTTCTGGATCGAAGACCATGAAGAGAGAAATTGTGGCAGATCCAGTTTTCATTAGTTGCCCGGCTTCTTGCTGCTGGTGACTTGAGAGGCAGGAAATGATGCCTTACCTTACTCATCTGAATTTCTTCCATCCAAATTTTTACCTGTATTCTTTTTATTTTACTTTCTAAAGATGCAAAATATAGTACTTAGTCATTCTTTATTCAAGCATGTCTAGGCACAAGTAGAGATGAAGAAGGTGATGAAGTAAAGCAGGTACTTAAGACAGATTTCAATGTCTAGATGTTTATCCTGGTGCAGCCCCAAAGCTGTGCTGATTATCTAGGCTAGGTCTGAATGACTATCTAACTGCTTTCTGATTCTCATTCTCAGATCAATAAATGGAAAACTCTCGTTCTTTTCCTCAAATATCTGCTGGGACTATAGGAAAATATAGATATTATTCTTTGCGGTTGTTGTTTTGGGACTTTTCTTACTCAATTAAAATATAATTTAATTTAACTGAAGTCTTTTGCCAACTAGATGGGGTTGGTTATATGAATCTATCTGCCTTCTCCACTCAACTTGATCTATGGCTAAGTCAAGTCTTAAACCACATTGTGTGTTTCTTTATTACTTCTCTCCATGCTATTTTAGGTCTCTCTCTACCTCTGACATGGGCTGAAGTAACTACGACTTAATTCTTTGCCCTTTAAATTCTTGGTGATGGTTGGTGTAATGCCATAATTGCCCTGCTGAACAACCATAAGATTTTCTATAAATTCATAGATGCCCAGTCTAATGCGGGCAATCACATTCTACAACCAACTACATTTGTAAGAGCCTCTATAGTGAGAATCTGAGGCTGATAATAACATTGCTGACATTGAGGCTATATTACCTGGTCCTTTATTTTGGTTCAATGTTCTCGTTTGATACTGCGTGATAGGACATGGGTGTGAGACATGTGTCTGATGCTTCAGATTTTAGAATATTATTTAATAATCTCCAATGTAAAGAAGACAAAGCATTGAAGAAAATCATAACTAATGGGTGAATTTCATTTAAGCGGGAGAGTAAAAAGGACGCTTAATAAGTGAAAATAAGAAAAAAAAAAAGGAAAATAATAACGTATAATATGGCTGAGTCCCTATATCCCAAAATTAATTGACACCATGCTCAATTCCAGGTAACATAGAGGCATTATTGAGGAGACCCTCTAGAGTGTGACATGAACAACATGGATGCTTCTTACTGGCAATGATGATGAGATAGATGCTGCACATCATGTTATTCCTTTAGGTCGACTTCCGTGCTAGTCTTTTAGGCAGGATTGGATTTAGAAACAAAAGAAAAGAGATTTCTGACTAATGAGAGATCTTGCAAGTTAACGTAGAAAATTGGTTAGTTGGAGTATTTTCTTGCCAAGTGGAAATGGATACTTGTGTCAGTGTTTAGTATCTCACATGACCTTCACACACAATAAATTGTCAAGATTTTGATTTCTAAGGTTGTTTTGGTGTTGAAAATGTATTTATCCTGTGTCAGTTCATTGGAAAACTTGTCTTTATTATATTTACTAGTAAAAATAATAGTGCCAACTTTTTTTTTAATTATCTATTTTCTAGATTGAGAAGCCAAAACATTTCAGAGAGTCACACGCCAGCTTTTTCTTTAAAAAAAAATTGTCTAAAGTATGAAAATTTCTTGAACAGTAAATAAATTATAAGATTGGATTCACAATCCCTCATCTATCATTTTGGATTTACTTACAATTTATTATGGGATATAAAAGCCTAGAGATACATGTATCAAGAATTTGAACATTTTCCCCAATTGAACCATGAATTATATGATTAGTATATTTAAATCAAGATTCTTGTATTAATGCTTAAAAGTATCGCATTATCTAGCCTATACATTTAAGAAACCTAAGGGGAAATGTTGCACTTCAGGTTACAAGGTGAAACCCTCTTTTAAAAGTAGAGAAGTTGCATGTTGCAGGTAATGCCATTGTTAGGATTCTTTATGTGCAAGCTATTGAGATTCCCTTCTTATTTTGTTGCTGGGTTGATATTAGTTGCTTCTTGTCCTGGAGGTAATGCTTGTGTTGGTGATCGCGCATTGTTTATCCCAACCCATAATACTTTTTCCTCTTTTCACGGTGCAGGGACTGCAAGTTATTTATATGGCTTGGTATGTCAACATTAGGAACTAGTTTGATCCTATTCGTGAGGACCCAGAAATCTGAATCCTTTTATTATTTTATTGGAGGAAATGTTGCGCTCTCCGTCTTGATGGCAGCAGCAACTCCCTTTCTGCAGTGGTATTGAAAACTAAATAACTATCATTTGTCTCGAAGATTTTTCATTTAAAATTGTACTAAAAGGGCTTCGTTTGATTGTCCATAATGTCCAGTTAGGTGATGACTCCTTTGCTTACTGCCAAACTTGCTGCACAATTTGTGGCAGTTGATGCACGGGTCTTCTGATGGCTACATTACAGGTAAGGCTTCGTTTGGTTGTGCTTCTTCCTGTGGGTGGGGGTTCTTCTGAACCAGTATTGTCAAAGTGTGGTTCAGGTAGTCTATCCTGTAATGCCTCCTATTGCTGTTGTTACTGTTGTCGTTCTATGTGGTAATGCAATTGCACAAAATGCTTCTGCAATCCTAATTCCGGCTGGCAAGTTGTATTTTCTGTGCGTCTCATCCATGCATTTGGATTTTTCTTTGGTTATATTCTTTCCAGGGCCCTTGGGCTGGGCGTTTCTTTCTCACACCCCATCTGAATTGAGGTTGGCATGCAGTTTACTAAAAATTTAAATTCTCCAAAGCCCGTTTGATGTCATTTCGTACACACAAAAGCATATATTTTCATTGGATCTTGAACTTAGCAACAACATTGTTTCTGTTTTTCCAGAATTTGGTGATCGGGGCCGTTCTTGCAGGCCAGCATTTTGAAATCCATTAACTGCAGTGCCCTGCGCAGTTTCCAGTGAGTCATTCAATCTTTGGCACTGTTTTGGCTGGAATTTGGAGATCAGTCACGAGCTGATTAAGCAAGAGGGTTAACCCAAACTAATTTCTAGAAAAAAAAAATGAAGAAATGATGCTTTTTTTTTTCTTTTTGAATGTCATGCAAAACCTGCTTCTCATGTTGGCGTTTTTGGAGCTTCAAAGCCCCAACTCCAAGATCTTTGAATGTTATGCAACAACTGCTTCTCATGTGACATTTTCGGAGTTCCGGGGCCCCCAACTGCAATAATCGTTGTTGTGCTGACTGCTGTATGTATTGCATTCAAGTAAATGCATCCTCATCACACTCAACTTCTTTCAAGGCTGTAATTTCTCTGATTTTGTCCAAGTGAAATCTTCCTCTTTCCTTCTAACAGCATTAGTTATAATATGCTAGAGTGATCGTCAATCATCTTCAACGACTCTTCTATTTATTGAAAAAAAAAAAAATTAATAAGAATCGAACTGTTTCATATTGACGGTAACATATTTTCTGATCTGAGCATGCACCGGGAGCCATGAAACTGTTACAAATGTTTAAGGACGTCGTTGACTAACATTGGTTGACTTTTGTCTGCCACATGAAGATGGGGTTTCCGTGTCTCTGCACTATGCAAAAGAATCAGAGTAGTAGTATTGCTAAGCTTGTGGTTTCAACATTGAAAAAGAAAGGATAAAATAAAAATAAAATAGAAAAAGATAAAAATCGCAAAACATGCAGAGTTATTACAGAAATTATGTAAATTTATTTTATTTTTGGACATGTAAATGCAATAAGATGGAAATATTTAAATACAACTCTTTTGAAAATCTCTAACTAAAAGAAATACAAATTCACAAGATTACATTATTTATACTACATATAATTGGAAAAAAACCTTTTACTTTTCAAGGAGAGGTCAACATAAGGATAATTTTAATAATTATATTTTATTAATCAAATTTAAAATTTCATTTTTACATTTTTTTTTCATAATCTGAGAGTAAAGGAAGATTAGGAATTTGAAATATTTCGTCCTGTTTTTTAAGAACACATTTATATGTTACTTTTTAAATTAATATTCTGTTAAAAAAACTCAATTATTTTAATTTTAAATTAAATAAATTATCATACTAATTAAAAATTTATTTTATTGTATAATAATTATTGTGTTAAAATAATTAAATAAATAAAATTGTGTTGAAAAAAGATGGATTGTCCGATTGGGTCCAACTCAGCAGGCAATGCTGGACCAGGCGAGCCCCGCCCCGTTATCCTTCCACTGTCAGGAGCGGGAGATTGTCGTTGCTCTGTGAAACCAGCTTCACTCCGTGCCCTCCGCTTTAGGATCCATGTGGCTCAAGCCTTCGCCAGGCCCACATGACTCAACTCTCAACTTGGATCGGACGGGGCAGCATGTGTTGCTCATCTAGCCCAACCTACTGAGAGACCGAAATTATCGTCCAAACCCATCATATTGGCCCCACTCGGATTACAAGCCCAAGTTACTGAGCTGGGCGGTTCACTTCTTTCCAATGAAAGACTAATAAACGTTTGACTACTATAGCAATCAAAATGGCAATGTGGGGATTTTGATAGGAGAATAGCGTCGTTACGTGTTCTTCATGTTGTTACGCCATTGGTTAAATCAGCAGGGTCTTGTGATTTTAAAAATCTTATTAAAATATTGAATGAGGTAATAAATCACTATTTGATTATCATGATCTGATGCTGCTTTTTAATTATTTTTTTAATTTTAATTTTTAATTTCTTTTTCTTTTTTTTTTTATCACAAGTATTTTAAAAACATATGGATATATGCTAAGACACTTATGCCAATCCTCATCAAATAACAATAAACTTGATTATGATCGTTTATCGATAAACCACACAAGTTCAACCTCAAAACTTTAATAAGCCAAGTAGTCCAATATTAGGAACTTATGTCAGCCGGTTATTACTCATAATTAGTATTACCACAACAATATAAGCTCACCAAATAACATCTTAGATCCAGACAAGCCTTAAAAATTCAAAGTTCAAGCAAATTTTCGTAAATTATACATCTCATGCCAATTAAATTGCATATGCAATATATAAACAAATGTTAATAAAATAAAAATACTCAAGCCAATAAATTGAAAGAAACTACTGCCAACTATATGTTATTTTCTCTCTTTTGATCTCAAAGTCTTTGAGCCCTTGAAACTTTTTATCACATCAATCGTGTTACTCACATGGGTTTATATGCACTTAGCTCGCATTGTGAGTCAATAGCTTGGTTAACTCTTTAATCATTTGGTTCTTGTGGGTCAAAGCATCTCACATACAACTTAGGTGGTCTAGTTACTCATGTTTAAGGCTAAAAAAGTTCAAGATTTTATAAAATACCCTTGGATTGTAGTGCATGTACTACGTACATTAGGTCTGATGTTCCTAAGTCAATTCGCAAAATTCTTTTTGAGACTTCATTTTAGACTCACTTGGTCCTAAAAATGGTAGAGAGTTTCCTTAGCCACTCGAATTCCACCAAAAGATTTCTCAAGTTGCTAGTTTAAATCACTCATTATGCCCCTATAATGTTTGAAAACAGACATAATTTGTGGCGTCATTTTTCCAATTTCATTGTGACAATCCATACATTGGATTCCTGTCCAATTTTTTAGATTATCACTAAACCCCTATATTCATCAAAATTTTTGGACATTGTAATGACTCTCAAATTTGAAAAATAATAAATGTAAAGTTATTTCATTTATTTAGATCAATTATATGGTAATCGGACAATGTCCACATGAATAGAGGACTATTGATATATTTATATCAATAAAAGTGTAAATATTTTTAGAAAATTGATATATCCAAAAAGTTATAAAAATAGACATATTTCTTATAATAATTTTTAAAAAGTAATAATTTTTATAACTTTCTCTTGATTTTAATTCCCCATAAATCCTAGCTCCAAATGGTCTTATTCTCTTAAGAAAAAAGTTGATAAGCCTCCCTATTTTCTTCTTGGCCTCAATTATCGTTGTGTTCTGCTCTACTGAATTTAGTTTTCATTCCTTGTTTTGGTAATATTAGTAGGATGCTCTTATTGTTTTTGTTGATAACTTCTTTTTCCACTTTATTCTTTAAAATTCTGATTGTAGTTTTAGTGTATATATATAATATAGCAATTAAATATGTAGCATTTTTAAATTAGATGTGTTCCTTCTCCCAACCATTAGGCAAACTCACTACATTCAGTATTTTTTTTTATGTTTCATTTTTATTTTTTTCTTCACAATTAATTTTATATATAATTTTTAAAATATTAGTAATATATTTTCTTATTATTTTAAAAAAGTTTGATTTTAAACTCCATTTTTTTAATCTAAGTTCTAAATAGAGATACTTTATTAAATGGAAAAGTTTTCATGAACAATTTTTTTTTATAAATATTTTAACAGCGATCAGAATGATTATTAGATGAATATAATAATTAAATGTGCGTGTAACCTCCCAGCTTTATAATTTGATTTCATTTATTTTTTTAATCTAAGATTGATTTTTTCCATGTATTTATCATATGTAATTTGACAGATGATTCTTCAGATTGCATAAATTTTTGGTCTAATAATAATTGGAAAAGCATGTAATTGTTAATTTAGATTCAAACAACAATAAATAACCTAATTAATATTTAAATATTAATGGGCTTAAATCAAATACTATTAAAAAAAAGAAAAGAAAAAAGGAGTCAATTATAAAAGGGTAAAACTAAAAAAACATTTAATTTTTGGCCAAAAAGTATTTTTTGTTATATATATATATATTTTCTATGTCCAAAATCAATTCACCCGTTTTCATTACACAAATTGTGCTTTTTCTTATTTTTAAAAGAAAGAAAAACAAAAACACAGTACCAAAAAGATGGGTGTTCGATTGGATCTAGCTCGGCAGGTAAAGCTGGACCTGGTATGCTCCGACCCGTTATCCTTCCACTGTCAAGAGCGGGAAGTAATCGTTGCTCTGTGGAACCAGCCTCACGCGTTGCCCTCCTCTCTAGAAGCTACGTAGTCCATACCTTCGCACGGGCCACGTAACTCATCTCCCAACTTGGAATGGGCAGGCCAGTGAGTAGCGTACCAACCAAGCCCAACCTGCCGAGTCCAGAGCCATCGTCCAAACCCACCTTCATGCCTCCACTTAGATTACAAGCCCACGTTACCGAGCTCGGCGCTTGCAGTAAGTGAATCAAGAGTTAATAAAGCAGTCTATGAACAATTAGAAATCCGATGTGGGTTTTTCAAGCCAATAGTTCTTAACTGCTGGTAGATTGAATCGAGTTGGAAAGGCATTTAAATCAGAAAGAGTCTTATGATTATCAAAATCTTAAAGAAACTTTGCCAAGATATCTTTGTTATACATCATCAACTTCCTTGTAAAGGATAGTTATGGTTTTACAGCCGTCTAAGAAGACTGAAATGCCTTTGGCTATTGGTGAAAGCGAGAATTCATTTGTAAGTTAACATCTTCTCATAAATGCAAATTTGGCAATGGTGAGAAATCCTATCATTGGGTTCCAGCCTGATCAACTAATTGCATTCACCGGTCATGAAAGATATTTTTGTTTAGATTTATTACTTGGGCTCTATTTGAAAGTAAATAGATAAAAGAGGAAATGACGTAAAATGACAGTGTTTTTAACTTAAATAACATTAAAATTTATCACTTTTTAATATTTTCGTGAATACCATATTTTTGTACATAATATCAAAAATGTCGTGTATATATATATATAGTGCGTGTAAAACATGCCAGTTGATGATTTGCCCCTGTTCCAGTTGTTGTTGATGGTTTGTTCTTTTGCTGTGCTTGCTGAAAGTAATTGTTGTCACTGCAGCATCTCTTATTTGACCTCTCTGATTTGTCTTCTCTGTTGTGAAATCATCGTCCTCTTTATTTAGCATGTCTGCTGCTATATTGTTCGTCCTCCATTGCCAATAGATCGTGGTGATTATTGCTCGTGTGGATTGTTATTTTGTTGCAGCACAACATTACTGGCGAACGAATAAACCCAGAGACGCCGATATCAATTTTTTTTTAACTACAATGAAGAAGAACAAATCTAAGGAAAGTGCGTTGAATTTGAACTAAGATACTTTTTTTTTTTGTATTCAGACAATACAGAGTTATATCAATTTTTGTTAAATTTTTTTTATTATTTTTGTTGTACTCAGATTATACCAGATTCTTTTTTTTTTTTTTTTGTATTCAAACAATACAAAGTTATACCAACTTTTGTTCTTTTTTTGTATTTAGATTATATAATGTTATATCAATTTTTGTTAGATTTTTTTAATTATTTTTGTATTCAAATTATACCATATTCTTTTTTTTGTGTTCAGATTATTTTTTTAATTAGTTAATTAATGATTTAAATGTTAAATGTGTTTTTTCATAATGAGAAAAAGAATTTAAACTAGTGTTATACCAACTTTTGGTATAATAATAATAGTTAATTAATGATTTAAATGTTATATCAATGTTATATATTATACCTAGCCAGCTCATCTCAATTTTTTTGTTTACTGATGTTATACCATCGTTATACTTAGCCAGCTCATCTCAATTTTTGTGTGGAATAACAGAGGAAAGATTTGTATATCAATGTTATATCATGGTTATACCTAAAATATGTGGCCCAATCTAAATATCTGGTTTAACTCATCTTAGTTTTTGTGTGGAATAACAGAGGAAATAATTGTATACCAATGTTATACCTAAAATATGTGGCTCAACCTAAATATTTGGCCCAACTCATCTAAGTTTTTGTGTGGAATAATAATGAAATGATTGGTATACCAATGTTATTTCATGGTTATACCTAAAATATGTGGCCCAACTCATCTCAATTTTTGTATGCCAAACATTTTTATATTCTACGATTATAATATTTTTAAATATTGTATGCACTGTACCTATTATATTATATTAATAGGTACCATTATAATATTACTATAATATTATATTGGTGTTATATCATTATAATATTATAAGCCATTTTTATATCAGTATTATATGTTAAATATTAAATGTTATACCAGTGTTATATTAGTCTTATACCAATGTTAAACGAGTTTGATATAATAATAATAGTTAATTAATTATTTAAATGTTATACTAGTGTTATATATTATACCAGGGTTTTATTAGTTTTATACCAGTGTTGTACGAGTTTGGTATAATAATAATAGTTAATTAACTATTTAAATGTTAAATGTGTTTTTTCCTAATGAGAAAAAGACTTTAAACTAGTGTTATACCAACTATATACTAACTTTTGGTATAATAATAATAGTTAATTAATGATTTAAATGTGTTATATATTAAATATTAAATGTTATACCAGTGTTATATTAGTCTTACACCAATGTTATACGAGTGTGACATAATAATAATAGTTAATTAATAATTTAAATGGTATACCAGTGTTATATGTTAAATATTAAATGTTATACTAATATTAAACTAACATTATACCAATGGAATAGTTATTCATAAGTTATACACTCTACATACAAATTATATACCATGCCTTTTTGTTGTGAATTTACTTTTTTGTCACCCCATCATGCGCCATAAATCTTATGCACCAATTTGAATCGTGTTCATATTATTTTAACCTTAATTACTTATTTTGCCACCACTTTTCTTTTTTGAAAAAGCCTAGATTTTTTATTTTATTAAAACTTGTGTTTTAACCATTTTTCGGTATTTTTGCTATTAATTTCATCATTTTTGTATATAAATGAATAGCAATATTTTTATAAATATATTTATTTTTTGTATAGAATTGTGCTTTTTCTAATTACATGTAACATTAACTAAATTGAGTATCATGGACTGACCTTTTGCACCCATTCATAATATAAGGATGCTACAATCAACATTACTTGTGATATAATGGGAATAAGGGTGACATCAATTTAGGTTTTTATATCCAAAATCGAACTAATCTATCTCTTAAATTGAACCGATTCAAATCTTAGGTTTGTTCGCTTTGCATTTTAATCATTTACATTTTTTTGCATGTGAATTTTTTGGAATCAAAAGGAAAAAATTATTAAATAGTGCAATATCAGTAGGATGCTCTTATTATTTTTCTGATAACATCATTTGGTAAAAAATGTGTTTAAATAAGAACAAGGAATAGTCTGACATACGAAAAATAAATAAATTGTATTTAAAATAAAACGAAACTAAAGAAAAATTTACTTTGATGGAAGAAATAAGAATAGTGGGCCCAAAGATGGGCTCATGCGGATGGATAATTAAAAGAGAAAATTCGAAGAACATGACAGTAAAAAAAAAAAAAAAAACTTATTCACAAATATACATCTCTTTTTTTATAAAGTTTTTATTATATCATTGTTATAAATAATAATAATAATAAATTTGAATGCCTTTGTAACCCCTTTAATATTTAGTGTTATGTAACCTCTAAATCCCATAATGTCCAAATTAATGAGATTATTTAAATGTCATTATTATGGTTGATGTAACCCC
>JAJIYU010002103.1:0-32010 GCA_030144865.1 Tinospora cordifolia | reverse complement strand
GTAATGTAACACCGGCCTGGCCCGCCGTTTGGTTTAGTCCACTGTCAAGAAAAATGGTGGATGCGTCCAATGCTTAATGATACGGGGGTTGGGGTGTTACACTCAGGCACATTAGGGGTCGACATCCATGGAGGCAGTGCCACAGAGTTGGTCAGCAGGTTTTGATAAGAAGAAAAAGATCTTTTGGTACAGTTCCAGAAGTTGCATCCCAGTACTAGTGAGTACATGATAGCTGATAGGTGGTTCCACGAGATGAATAAGCACCTGGACGCAATGGGGGCATTTGGGCCCAGGAGAGTGGCACTTGTTGTGCGTTAGTTGGTAAAACCAGCCTACCATTCGTGGGAGATGATTGTGAGCAATCCCACCATTTATCAGTTAGCCATGTCATAGGAGAACTTTAAGATTTGATTTTATAATAAGTTCTTCTCCATGATGAGATAGAGCCAGCTGAAATCAAAGTTGGTCAGACTAACATAAAGGGGCATGATTGTTACAACATACGAGCAGAGATTCACAGAGTTATGTAAATTTGCTCCTACTTTGTTCGCAGTTGAGCAGTCTAGGGTGGACCATTTTGTTGAGAGGCTAAGAATTGAGATCCAAAAAATTTTGGCACCGTTTAAGCTGACGACCTTATTAGATGTGGTAGAGAGAGCGCAGATGGTTGAGAAGGACATGGAGGTTGAACAGACACTGAGGTGTAGGAAGAGGACCCAATCAAAGCAGTCTGCAAGACCTTCACAGGTGAGATCGAGTGGTTTATGTATATGAGGAGTACCTCAGGCTCAGAGATTGGCACAGAACCAAGGTAGACAACAAAAATAGCCACCTCGTCCTGACCAACCTGTAGATCCATAGAGAGAGGAGGCAAAGAGGAAGGGACTCCTGCACCACAACCATGACCACAGATGCAATCTCAGACAAATCAGCCACAACAGATACAGTAGTAGCAGTAGGGTCAGGCTCGCATGTACGCCGTCGACACCCAGACGGATCCCACCTCAGTGATGGAAGGTACGTTTTTGTTGTTTACTATTGTTGTGCAAGTATTATTTGATTCCGGTGCTACTAGATCTTTTGCTTCTGAGGATCTTGTAAATAATTTACAATTGATAACAAACCCTTTGGTTGTATCCTTGGAGGTAACTACACTGATAGGCACTACCGTGAGTTCTAGGAAACTATGTCAATGTGAACTAACTTTTGGAGATTGGCTTATTTCAGCAGACCTATGTGTGCTCAACTTTGGAGGGTATGATGTGATGTTGGGGGATGGACTGGTTGACCCAATATCAGGCTCAGATTGACTGCTAGAAATAGAAAGTTCTCATCAAGTTGCCATCTGGTGAGTTGATTAAGATTGAGGGGAATATGCAAAAAATGCTAAGAAGTCTGAGATTAGCTTTCCTGTATGCTATCAAGCAGAAAGAGGAGTTTAGGCAGCTTTGTTGATGAGGATGTAGTGGGAACTAGGGACATTCAAAGGATCCCTGTGGTTTGTGTAACAACTTGAATCTTTTTAACGCTTGCATGTTGAAAACATGGTTTTTAAAATATAAATGATCATATATAATAATAATAATAATAATAATAATAATAATAATAATAATAATAATAATAATAATAATAATAATAATAATAATAATAATAAAATGAGAAAAGGAGTTTAATATTGAATTATTGCTTGATGAATTTATTGCTTGCGAAATGAAATTTAACATTGATTGAAAAAAAAGAGGCACGAACTAAACTTTGAAGAGAAATCTTGAAAGAAAAATCTAGATTGGGGCAAATGAAGATTTGGGCGGTGAAGAAAGAAAGATCTAGATTGGAACCTTGTGATTTGGAGGAGTTGCAAAGGGAAATCGAACAAGAGGAGAAGACCCAAAAAAGCTCCTATAATCTGAAAATTTGATTTTTTTGGTTTGTGTGTTTGGTATAACAAAGGAAGAAAAAAAACTAAAATTTGGGGATTTGATTTTCTGGTTCGTGGGTTTTTTAAAACAAAGAAAGACAAGGCAAAATCCACATTTGTGATGTCATGAATCATGAATGAAATGAGGAAATCAAAACATGTTTGATGCCCTAGATGTGATGTTGGTTGAAGATGATGGTCCGATTTAGTGCGAATGAAGAACGAAGAAGGGGATTAATGACATTCTAGGGCTGGATGAAGGGGGGAAAAATAAAAAAAATTTCTAAATTTGTGAACGTTGGAGCGTGAAGAAGATGAGCTGAAATTCCAACCATTTGGGGTGGATTGAGTGAGAAAGAGGAGTTAAACAAGATTGTATGCGTTGCTGTTGGGCGTGAAGCGAGTCGTCGTTGTTGGACAATCTAAAAATCTTAGGGCATGAAACTAACAAAAATTCAATGCCCTAGCTCACCCAAATAAATCTTGTAGCAGATCTATAAGGAACAGAGTATAAACAAGCGAAGTGTTTCAAAAAATTGAATATCATTTTGGGAAGATTTTGAACAGAGAATTAATTTTGGAAAGGTATAAAAGTTATTTTTTGTGATCTTGAACTGAAGTTAGTTTAGACTAAAGTATTAGAATTATTTAAATTATTAAAATTTATCAAAAAACTTTAAAGGGAAATTCTAAATTTTGAAACCCCTAAATAAAGGATTCTGCAAATAGAATCCTATTTTATTTATGAATGATTTATATATTGTGGATGATGAATAATGTTGAAGCTTTAAAGTTTAATTATTTTGGTTAGTTGAAAACATGAAGAATGAACCTTTGGAAGCTTAGAATCTTTTATAGGAATAGAATGTGATTTTTGGACCCTAAAATTGAACTTGTAGTATTTCGAAGTCTTATTTTGTTCATAACTAATTTACTTATCATATGAATAAATTATTTAAATTTCTAGAATGCTAGAAATAGCTTAGAACACTTAGGAGCTTCCAAAAATATAAATTGAAACTTGGAGCCTTTAGCTAAAAGGGTTTGAATTTTTAAACTCTTAGTTCTCCTTGAATTATTAAATTGTGGTTATACATATTCTATTGATTTGGATGTGAATGAATGATGGAAAAGTATTGAAGTTGAGGGGGTTTGGAGATGTAGAGATCGAAAAAATTATTTTATTTAATACTTTGATGCGAATATTGGAATAATCTTGTTTAGCCAAAAATAATTAAGTAAAAACCATGGAAATTATTACGTGTCTTTTTAGTTGGAAATTATTTTATTTAAATTGGGAAAAGGAAGTAAGAACTTAAAAACAATTATTATAACGATTTTCCATTGCAGATTGATATTTCTAGAATGAACTCTAGCAATGAACGAAAACAAAGGAAATCCAAAAAATTCAGGTGGGCGGGATTTTCTTACTCATCTGTATTATACAGATTTTAAATTTAGAACATTTTGATTGAATAGTTTTAGAATATTTAAAAATATATATAAGTGAATTTGTTTGAATTTTATTGGAGTGTTGTGATGATTCTATAATGATTTGTTAATTATTTTCTTGCATTCATTTATAGGAATTGCACTAGAGCATTTCATCATTCACTCATTTAATCTATCATAGCATTTGGATGAGATATTCACTTGATTTAACATTATTTCTGTGTTGATCAGGTATGACTGACATTGCTTGTAAACTAAAATAAGACTAAAAGATTATTAAGAGTCCACGCACCGATGCAATTGACGAGCCTGAGGCAGATCGAGGTGGCATCTCTTATATCTCACCGCTTGAGATTGACGTGCCACAAGGCAGATCGTAGGTATTCCCAACCATGGGTTGCCTACGATAGCTAGAAGTCCTTGGGAGTTAGTATGAGGTTGCAAGAAGTACTCTCTCTTAGATTGTGATACTGAGAACTGACTAATTTTAGATGGTATTTACGACCTTTTATGATTAAACTAGATCATAGGGAATACCAAGAGTGACCTCAACACTCTTCTAGTCTTAGATTGCAACCAAAACCAAAAGAATGTTTGAAAAGCCTAATGTGTGAAAGTGTTTGTAATGTTTTGAGTTTTGATTTATATAATGTGTGTCATATGTAGGAATGATCCACATGGCTTTTGAGCTCACCCCAATCTTTATTCTACAAGTATTCACAGAAGCTGAGCATAATGATCAGCAGTAGTCAGTCTGAATAGGGTAGAGGTCGATACATTTTGGATTCAAGTTTTCTTTTTGTTGAAATCTAAATAGGCAAAGTATGTACTTATTTTATTTTTCTTTACAATATACTTACAAATGAATTTTTTCATCTTAGGACTTGAACTATTTTCATGTTTGGATATAAACGTTGAATCATCTCATATATATATATATATATATATATATATATATATATATGAAGTATTCAGTTTAGTCGAATTTTGAAAAATTTATTCTGCTACAAGATTTAAATTTTTTGACTTTGATCTCTATTTAGTTTACTGTAAAGGTCTGGTGAACAATATAGAAAGATTATTTGACTAGTCATTAAATGAAAATATGTTTTGAATTTCTCTGAAAAGAATTTGACAGGAATATTTTAAGTAGCATTCCAATTCTCAATGGGCAACAAAAGAAGCAAATCAGATAGGAGGTATATAGGGAACCCTCAGTACAAAGTCCAAAGTTGATAACCCCCAGGCAATAGTTTCTGCAGACTGGACCAGGGTAGATGAGTAGTGAACAGAAGGAGCAGGCCAAGATATTAGGGTTGTGTTATAGTTGTAATAAGAAAGGACACTTAGCTCGATATTGTCCCACCAAAGTTTCAGCCTTAATCCCTCAACAACCATAGGCTCGTGGACAGAGTTGTCGTTCACCAAGGAAGCAGTAGCCACAACCTTAGCCTCAACAAAAGGAACCAACTTGGCTATACACAACAGATACCTAGACAAATCCCAGTCTATTAGTGCAAGGTACATTTTTGCTATTTGGTGTACCCGTAAAGGTACTGTTTGACTTAGATGCCACAAAATCTTTTGTGTCTAAGAGTATAGTAAATAAGCTATAGTTAGTTACAAATCCGTTGAAAGTGTTTTTAGAAGTAGCTATTCCTTTGGGAATTGCTGTGAGTTCTAGAAGATTTTGTAGATGTGAACTCAAATTTGGGGATCGACTGATTCCAGCGGACCTCTACATATTACCCTTTGATGGATAAGATGTGATATTAGGAATGGATTGGTTGACCTAGTATCAGGCATTGATAGACTACCAAAGACGAAGGGTGATTATAAAGTTGCCATGTGGGAGTTTGTAAAGATAGATGGGAATATGAAGAAACTGTCTAGAAGTCTGATGTTAGCTCTATTGTATGCCATCAAATAGAAAGACGACAAAATGTTACTTGAAGAGGATGCTGAGAAATCTAAGGACATCCAGTAGATTCCACTAGTACGAGAATATATGGATGTATTTCTTGAAGAATTACATGGCCTTCCACCACTCAGGTAAATAAAATTTAAGATAGAACTGCATCGGGGACGAATCCCATTGCTCTGCCACCATACAAAATGGCACCAGTTGAACTGATAGAATTAAAAACTCAATTAGATGAGCTATTATCAAAATGTTTCATTAGGTCGACTAAATCCCCATGGGGAGCTCCAGTCTTATTTGTTAAAAAGAAGGACTGATCCATGAGACTGGGCATAGATTACCGGAAGTTGAATAAGGTGACTATCAAGAATAAGTATCCTTTGCCTAGAATATGTCTCTTTGATTAGTTGTGAAGAACGACTTAGTTCTCTAAGATAGATTTGAGGTCAGGGTACCATCAGCTCAGAATACGGGAGTCTGACATACCAAAGATGACTTTTAGGACTTGATATGGGCATCTTGAGTATATAGTAATGCCTTTTGGGTTAACAAATGCACCAACTGCTTTCATGGATCTGATGAACAGAGTCTTCAGTTAGTATTTAGATCAATTTTTGGTAGTCTTGGTTGATGGTATTCTGATATACTCTCCATCAGAGGTTGAGCATGAACAACACTTGCATATAGTCTTAGAGACTCTCAGAAAGAACCAATTGTATGCCAAGTTCAGCAAGTGTGAATTTTGGATGAAGAAGGTCAAATTTCTTGGCCATGTGGTCTTAGTCGAAGGTATATTAGTGGATCCAGAGAAGGTTGAGGTGGTAGCATACTGGAAACAACCAACTATAATGATAGAGATCAGTGTTTCTTAGGGTTGGCTGGTTACTACCGCTAGTTTATAAAAGATTTTTCTAAGCTAGCAAATCCCCTGAAAAGGTTAACTAGGAAGGGAAAGAAGTTTGTTTGGGATGATCAGCATGAACAATCATTCTAGGAATTGAAGAAAAGGTTGACCACAACACCAGTTTTGATCACACCTACTCATGGTGTGAGATATACCTTGTATACAGATGCTTCACGGAAAGGACTAGGTACGGTGTTGATGCAAGGACATGTAATTGCTTATGCTTCATGATAGTTGAAGCCACATGAATAGAACTATCCTACAAACGATTTAGAGTTAGCAGTGATCGTGTTTGAACTGAAAATATGGAGGGATTATCTATATGGATAATGTTTTGACTATAATCAAATCATAAGAGCCTCGAATATATTTATACCTAGAAAGAACTAAACCGTTGACAAATGAGGTGCTTAGAGTTCCTGAAGGATTATGATTTTCAGCTGCATTATCATCCTCTCAAGGCTAATGTGATAGCCGACGCACTGAGTAGGAAATCTAGCAGACAGGATGAGGATATGGCACAAATGTATCAGCTGATCAACTCATATAATTTGGATATTGCTACAAATGAAAAACAAGTGGATTGTAGATCTAATGGAAGGTGTTAAACAAGACAAGCATACATATTTTAGATTAGACTCAAATGGTGTATTGAGACTGGGGAATAAGATTTGTGTACTGAGAATTGGAAAGATTAAAGACACCATACTTGATGAAGCACGTCAGACTAAATACACCATGCATCCATGTGGTGAAAAAATGTACCAGAACTTGAGGAAGATATATTGGTAGAGAGGCATGAGGAGAAACATCACTAGGTATGTCTCTAGATGGCTCAATTGTTAGCAGGTCAACATCGAGCATAAGAAACCATTAGGTTTGTTACAACCCCATCTACTGCCAGAATGGAAGTGGGATAACGTAACCATAGATTTTGTTGGTAGCCTACTGAGGAATCAGAAAAGTGAAGATACAGGTTGGGTCATTGTAGATCGACTGACAGAGGTCGCACATTTCTTACCTATTCGATTTATAGATTCAATGAGTAAGTTGGGTAAGTTATATGTCAAAGATATTGTGAGATTGCATAGAGTTCCCAAGATGATAGTGTCAGACTAAGATTCTAGGTTTACATCTCAATTCTGGCATAGTCTACTGAAAGAGTTGGACAACAGACTCACAATGAACACAACATTTCACCCACAAATAGACGGGCAATCTGAGAGGGTTATTCAGATACTGGAAGTCATGTTTAGAGCATGTGCCCTTCATTTTAAGGGAAAGTGGAGCAAATACTTGCCCCTAGCAGAATTCGCATACAATAATAGCTATCAGACAAGCATTGGGATGGCTCCATATGAAGCATTTTATGGCAAATCCTACAAATTGTTGTACTATTGGGTAGAGTTGGAAGATCACGTACTCATTGGACCCAAAATGAATATGGAAATGACTTCAAAGGTAAGACAAACATAGAAAAGTTTAGTAGCAGCTCATAGCAAATAGAAGAACTATGCAGACATGTGAAGAAAACCCTTAGAGTTCCAACTAGGCAATAGAGTATTTTAGAAAGTTAGTCCGCGTAAGGGGATCAAACGTTTTGGAGTCAAGGGTAAGTTAACACCAAGATTTATTGGTCTGTTTGAGATACTTAGATGGATTGGTGACTGTACATATGAGTTGGATCTGCCAAACAGATTCTCCTCAATCCACAATGTGTTCCATATCTTGATGCTACGAAAGTATGAGCTAGACCCATCACATATTATTTGGTGGGAGGATATTGTACTTCAAGCTGATGCAACTTACGAGGAACCAACTATTCGTATCCTAAATCGTAAGGTATAAAGTCTTAGGACCAAGGACATTCCATTGGTCAAGGTCTTGTGGAAACATAATGGACTAGAGGAAGCAACCTAGGAGCTAGAAAGAAAAATGCAAAGGAAGTACCCAAATCTCTTCACCAAAAACGCTTGATAGAACACATCAGTCAGGTACTTTTGTTTAAATTTCGAGGGCAAAATTTCTTTGAAGGGGAATAGATTGTAACAACCTGAATATTTTAATGTGTGCATGTTGAAAACATGGTTTTTAAAATATAAAATAATCATATATATATATATATATATATATATATATATATTAAATTCCATTTCTCATATATATATATATATGAGAAATGGAATTTAATATTGAATTATTGCTTGTTTGATGGAATTATTGCTTGAGAAATGAAATTTAATGTTGATTGGAAAATAAGAGGTACGAACCAAACTTTGAAGAGAAATCCAAAAAGAAAAATTTGGATTGGAAAAAATGGGGATTTGGGTAGTGAAGAAAGAAAGATTTAGATTGGAACCTTGTGATTTGGAGCGCTGCAAAGGGAAATCGAACAAGAGGATACAAACAAGAAATCTACAATTTGAAAATCTAATTTTTTGGTCTGTGTGTTCGATATAACAAAGGAAGAAAAGCAAACTGAAGTTTGGGGATTTGATTTTCTGGTTTGTGGTTTTGTTAAAAGAGAGGAAGATGAGGCAAAATCCAGATTTGTGATGCCATGAATCATTGACGAAATGAGGAAATCAAAGCATGATTGATGCCCTAGATGTGATGTTTTTTGAAGATGATAGTCTAATTTATTGTGAATATTGAAGAACGAAGAAGGGGATTAAGGATAGTCTAGGGCAGGATGAAGGGGGGAAAAATCAGAAAAATCTCCAAATTTGTGTCTGCTGGACCGTGAAGAAGATGAGTTGAAATTTTAGCTAGTGGGGGCAAATTGAACGAGAAAGAGGATTTGATCAAGATTGTGTGCTTTTTGGCCGTGGAAAGGGTGAAACGAAGAAGAAACCAGTAAGCTAGTCCGTGCGTGCTGTGGACGTGAAAGACAAACAAGAGGCATGGGTGTTTTGGTCGTGAAAGAGGAAAATGAAGCACAAACTCAGCAATGTGCTAGTTTTGGTTGTTGCAACAGCTGGGTGTGGAAGACGAACAAGATGAAGTGTGCGTTGTTGTTGGGCGTGAAACGAGTTGCAGTTGTTGGACACAATCTGAAAATCTTAGGGCATGAAACTAACAATGTAACACACCGACACACCGGATGACTCAAAGTACTGTCCCCTCCCCCTGGGGTTTTCTTTCGCCTTCGTGGAGATTCGAATCTACGACCTGGGGCTTAAGTGCATAGATTTCACAAAACCCACTACCATTGAGCCAACAACTCAATGGTAGTGGGTTTCATGAAATCTATGTACTTAAGCCCCAGGTCTTGGGTTCAAATCTCCGTAGAGGCTAAAGAAAACCCCAGGGAGAGGGGACAATACCTTGAGTCATCTGGTGTGTCTCGGTGTGTCCGGTGTGTCAGTGTGTTACAAAAGAGGCACCTTTTTTGTTGTAACAACCCACCGCCACCGCCACCAGGACCCACACCCACGTCATGGCTCGTCATGGCTCATTAGGGCATCGTTACTTACAAGGTACTGTCCTCTGCCCCTTGGGATTTTCTTTTGCCTCCGCGGAGATTTGAACCTAAGACCTAGGGCTCAAGTACGTAATTCCTTCATCATCCGCTACCATTGAGCTACAATGGTAGCGGGTTTTGTGAAATCTATATACTTAAGCCCCAGGTTGTGGGTTCGAATCTTTGCGGAGGCGAAAGAAAACCCCAGGGGGAGGGGACAGTACCTTGAGTCATCCGGTGTGTCTCGGTGTATCCAGTGTGTTGGTGTGTTACAAAAAAGGTAGCTTTTATTGTAACAACCCACCGCTACCACCACCAGGACACACACTCACGTCATGGCACGTCATGGCTCATCATGGCATTGTTACTCACAAGGTACTGTTTCTCCTTGAAAATTTTATTTCGCCTCCGTAGAGTTTTGAACCCATGACCTTCAATGGTAGTGGATGTTGCAAGAACAATGTACTTATCCCCTAGGTCATGGGTTCAAAATTCCACGGAAGCAAAATAAAAGTCCCAGGGGGGGGAGAAGTACCTTGTGAGTAACAATGCCATGACGAGCCATAACGTCGGTGTGGGTCCTGGTGGCGGTTGCGGTGGGTTGTTACAAACATACATTTCATGCCCCAACTCGCCCAAATAAATTGTGCAGCAGACGTATAAGGAGTAGAGTTCGAGCAAGCAAAGAGGTTTCGAAAAATTGAATATCATTTTGGGAAGATTTTGAACGAAGAATTAATTTTGAAAAGGTATAAAAGTTATTTTTCTGTGATCTTGAATTGAAGTTAGTTTAGACTAAATTGCTAGAATTATTTAAATTATTAAAATGATCAGAAAACTGTAAAGGGAAATTATAAATTTTGAAACCCCTAATTAAAGGATTCTGCGGATAGAATCCTATTTTATTTATGAATGATTTTTATATTGTGAATAATGTTGGCGCTTTAAAGTTTAATTATTTTGGTTAGTTGAAAACATGAAGAATGAAATTTGGAAGCTTAGAATCTTTTATAGGAAAATAATGAGATTTTTGGACCCTGAAATTGACCTTGTAGTATTTAGAAGTCTTAATTTATTCGAAACTAATGTACTTATGATATGAATACATTATTTAAAATTTTGCAATGCTAGAAATAGGTTAGAACACTTATGAGCTTCCAAAAACAGAAATTGGAAATCGAATCCTTTAGCTAAAAAGGTTTGAATTTTAAACTCTTATTTTTCCTTGAATTATTAAATTTTGATCATATATATTCTATTGATATGGATGTGATTGAATGATGGAAAAGTATCGAAGTTTAGGGGGTTATAAAAATTTGAAGATCAAAAAATTTATTTTATCTAATACGTTATGCGCATATTGGAATAATCTTGTTTAGCCAGAAATAATTAAGTAAAAACCATGGAAATTATTACGTGTCTTTTTAGTTGGAAATTATTTTATTTAAATTGGGAAAAGGAGGTAGGAACTTAAAAAGAATTATAATAATGAGTTTTCATTGCAGATGCATATTTTTAAAACAAACTCTAGTGATGAACAGAAACAAAGGAAATCCGAAAAAATCCTGGTGGGCGAGATTTCCTTACTTATTTGTACTACACGAATTTTAAACATAGAACATTTTAATTGAATAGTTTTAGAACATTTAAAAATATATTAGTGAATTTGCTTGAATTTGATTGGAGTGTTGTGGTGATACCGTGATGATTTGTTAATTATTTTCTTGTATGCATTTATAGGAATTGCACTATAACATTTCATCATTCACTCATTTAATCTATCATAACATTTGCATGAGTTATCACTTGATTTAATATTATTTGTGTGTTGATCTGGTATGACTTACATTGCTTGTAAACTAAAATAAAACTAAAAGATTATTAAGAATCCACATGCCAGTGCAATTGATGAGCGCGAAGAGGATCGAGTGGCATTTCCTATTTATCACCACTTGAGATTGACAAGCCATAAGACAAATCATAGGTATTCCCAACCTTGAGCTGCCTACGACAGCTAGAAGTCTTTGAGAGTAGGTATGAGGTTGCAGGAAGTACTCTCTCTTAGACTGTGATACTGAGAATTGACTAATTTTAGATGGTATTTCAGGCCTTCTATGATTAGACTAGATCACATGGAATACTAAGAGTGATCTCAACACTCTTCTAGTCTTAGATTTCAACCAAAACAAAATGAATGTTTGAAACACCTAATGTGTAAAAGTGTTTGCAATGTTTTAAGCTTTGATCTGTATAATGCATGTGATTTGTAGGAATGATCCACTAGGCTTTTGAGCTCACCCCAATCTTTATTCTACAGGTATTCTCAGAAGCAAAGCATAATGATCAGCACCAGTCAGTTTGATTACGGTAGAGGTCGATGCATTTTGGATTCAAGTTTTCTTTTTGTTGAAATCTGAACAGATAAAGAATGTACTTATTTTGTTTTTCTTTACAGTTTACTTATAAATGAATGTTTTCATGTTTGGATATAAACGTTAAATCATCTCATATATATATATATGAAGTATTCAATTTCATCAAATTTTGAAAAAATTATTTCGCTGCGAGATTTAAATTATTCCGCGTTAGACCCATAACACATGATGGGAGGTTCGATTGAGGGTCGAGGTATTATAGTTTGTAATTATGTTGATGTGTTCTCTAATGATCTACCTAGACTTCCACCACACAGGCAGATAAAGTTTAAGATTGAGTTGCATTCAGGTACTAATCCCATAACTATTGCACCATACAAAATGGAACTAGTGGAGCTGTTTAAGCCAAAAACACAGCTAGACAAGTTTCTGGTGAAAGTTTTATTAGACAGAGTGAGTCGCCATGGGGAGCTCCAGTCTTGTTTGTTAAAAAGAAAGATGGATCCATGAGGTTGTGCATTGACTACCGAAAGCTGAATCATGTCACCATTAAGAATAAATACCCATTACCTCAGATTGATGACCTTTTTGATCAACTGAGAGGAGCACAATACTTCTCTAAGATCAATCAGAAGTCAGGGTATCATTAGTTGAGAATTCGAGAGTCTGATATATAGAAAACAAACTTTAGAATGTGGTATGATCACTTTAAATTTATATTAATGCCATTTGGGTTGACCAATGCTCCAGCCGCATTCATAGATCTAATGAACAGAGTCTTCAGCCAATTTTTAAATCAGTTTGTTGTGGTTTTTGTGGATGACAATATGATATTTTCTCGGACAGACATTGAGCATGAGCAACACTTGCATACTGTCTTGGAGATCTTGAGAAAAAACCAATTATATGTCAAGTTTAGAAAGTGCAAGTTTTGGATGAAGAAGGTTAAGTTTCTTGGTCACGTTGTCTCAACAGAGGGGATAATAGTGCACCCATAGAAAGGATAGGCTGTATTCGACTGGCAGCAGCCCACTACAGTTACACCCATAGAAAGGATAGGCTGTATTCGACTGGCAGCAGCCCACTACAGTTACAAAGATCAGAAGTTTTCTTGAGTTAGTAGGTTACTACTGCAGATTTATAAAAGATTTCTCTAAGTTAGCAGGTCCAATGACGAAGTTGACCAAAAAAGGAAAAAAAGTTTACCTAGAATGATCAGTGCAAGCAATCATTTCAGGAATTGAAGAGACGATTGACTTTAGCACCAGTTTTGATTACACCTACTCACGGTATCAGATACACCCTATGCACGTACGCATCCTTAAGCGGGTTGGGTGCAGTACTGATGCAGAAGGGATAGGTAGTGGCTTATGCTTCATGGTAGTGAAAGCTACATGAACAGAATTACCCCACACACGATCTGGACCTTGCAGTGATTGGTTTGCACTGAAAATCTGGAGGCACTATTTCTATGGTGAGAACTTCGACTTATATTTAGACCATAAGAGCCTCAAATATATCTATACTCAAAAGGAACTGAATCTACATCAGAGGAGATGGCTAGAGTTCCTGAATGACTATGACTTTCAGCTACATTATCATCCAGGTAAGGTAAACGTTGTTGCTGATGCGCTTAGCAGAAAAGCTAGCAGGAAGGATGAAGAAGTGGGATAGATGTATCAACTGATTAGTCAGTTATAATTTGGGTATAGACACTAATGAGCAGCAAGAATATCTATATACGATGACTTGCTAGCCAGACATACTATAATAGATTAGAGATGAACAAAAAATAGATAAATGGATTTCAGAGCTGATTGAAGGTGTCAAACAAGGCAAGCATGCAGATTTCAGACTTGATGTAGAGGGTGCACTGAGATTGGGGGACAAAATCTACGTATCCCATTCTAGACAAGTGAAAGGAACCTTATTGGATGAGGCACATCAAACCAAATACACTATGCATCCCGGTGGGGTCAAGATGTACCAGAACCTGAAGAAGACCTTCTAGTAGAAAGGGATGAAGAGAGACATAGCTAAGTATGTCTCGCAATGTCTAACTTGTCAGCAAGTAAAAGCCAAGCACAGGAAACTATCTGGATTGTTGCAACCACTTCCAACTCCAGAATGGAAGTGGGATAGTATTGCAATGGACTTCAAAAGTGGCTTGCCAAGAAGTCAAAAAGGGGAAGACACTCTATGGGTCATAGTAGATCATTTGACAAAGGTAGCACACTTTCTACCTATTCGAGCTACTGACATGGTGAGTAAACTGAGTGAGCTATATGCTTGAAAGATAGTGAGACTGCATGGAATTCCCAAGACTATAGTGTCAAATAGAGATTCCATATTTACATCTCAGTTCTAGCAGAGCTTATAGAAGAAATTGGGAGCTAGACTCACCATGAGCACAACATTTCACCCACAGAAAGATGGGCAGTCAGAGAGGGTCATATAAGTACTTGAAGATATGCTTAGAGCATGTGCTATGGATTTTAGAGGTAATTGGAGCAAGCTTCTACATTTAGTTGAGTTTACATATAATAATAGTTAGCAAGTGACCATCAGGATGGCTCCATATGAGGCGCTGTATGGAAAATTTTGTAGATCACCATGTTGTTGGACAAATTTTGAAGACCAGGTACTCATTGGACCTGAGCTGATTGAGGAAATGAACCTACAAAGTTAAGCAGATCCAGAAGAGGCTAGCTACAACATAGAATAGACAGATAAGCCACGTGGACAGGAGAAGGAAACCCCTAGAGTTCCAACTAGGTGATCGAGTATTCTTGAAGATCAACCCATAGAAGGGGATTAGATGGTTTGGAGTTAGGGGGAAGCTAGCACCACGGTATATCAGTGTGTTTGAGATTCTTAGACGGGTCGGTGCATGAACATATGAGCTGCATTTGCCGATTGGAATGTCCTCAATCCATAGTATGTTCCATGTGTCGATGCTCCAGAAGTATGTGCCAGACCCTTCACATGTTATACATTGGGAGGATGTTGTACTTCGAGACAATGCTACTTACGAAGAACCAGCTGTCAGGGTAATTGATCGTAAGGTGTAGAATCTCAAGACCAAGGATATACACTTAGTCAATGTCCTTTGGAGGCATCATAACTTGGAGGAGGCAACTTGGGAGCTAGAAAGTGAGATGTAGAGAAAGTACCCAGATCTCTTCATAGAAACACCCGACTAGACATATTATGCAACTACTCTCTATCTAAATTTCGAGGACGAAATTTCTTTTAAGGGGAATAGATTGCAATACCCCAAATTTTTCAAATGTGTAAACATTGAATATTTATTAAATGGTATTTTATGAAAATAAAATAAATTGGAATGGTGGATAGTTGGAAAAAACTTGAGAAAATATTGAAAAAATGCTGCATTGGCGACTGAAGTCGTCAATGACCGCGGTTATTGGCGAGTGAGGTCAATGACCGTGGTCATCGGAGGAAAATCATGAAAAAAAGAAGAAAAATGGAGTCACATGGTTGACTGCGGTCAATGAATTGTTGATCACAATCGTTGTGCGATATTTAAAAAATTTCAAGCCTTAATTTCGTCATTTCACTCACGAATTTTTCCAAATCATTCCAGAACTTCAGAGAGACGATCTAGAGTTAATCTAAGGAGGATCTAAAGGTCTGAGGTAGGAATCCTAACCTCTCAATTATTTCATTTCAAGATCTGTGTATTCATTTAGAATAATTATACAGATTCAGTATCAGAAACTAAGGGCTTGAGAGTTCTCGATGCATAAAATGATCCTAGAGCAAGTAAGCTCGGATCTTCTTTCTAAACTAAGAGTTTATTGATTTAGAATTGAATTCTGGATGTTTTAACTATTTATTTGCAATCTTTTACAGATCCAGAGGAATTTCACCTACTTGGAGGGTATTTGGAGTTGCAATTCCTTGGATAGGTAATAAAACTCGATCAACTCATCCTTTGAAGTAGTGCTCAATTTTAAATATGTTCTATTTTTAATTTGAAAGAAAATGAATATAGTTTTGCATGTTGATATGGTAAAAAGGGAAAATCCAAATTTTGGTGAACCATTATTTGGAATTTGATATGGATGATCTTGATTGGATATGGATGATGGTTATTGACGTAGTTTGGGGTTTTCATGATTTAGAAACTTAAATTTATGAATGTTGATTTCAGATTCACGAGTGGTGAGTGTCGAGGAGCATCGCATCTCTATTGAGTGGCGCGAGGGTTCTTTTGACATATATGTAATAACCTAAAATTTTGCAATGTGAACACGTTGACAATGGAATTTTGAAATAAATTAATCAAGAAAAATAAAATGATAAAACCATGTTTTATAACTATATAGATATGTGAAATAAATATTTTGATGTTTATTATGATTGGTATAGAAAATAATAATAATAATAATAATAATAAGAATAAGAATAATAGTAACATGAAATGACCAAACTAATAAACAAAGGAATAAAACTAAGAAATACAACACTTTCAGTTGCCGTCAAATACAATAAGCGCAGAAAATAGTTTTTTAAAATTAATAATAATTTAAGTTAAAAATAAAAGGTATGCAAAATAGTAAGAATCGAAAGAAAAATAAATAAATGAAAATATACGATGTTCAAGTGGGTACAATGGGGTGAGACTTGCGAAAAAAAAATTGAAATCAACATGTAATGAAAGAAAAAAAATGAAACCTTGCCTTTCAAGTATTAGGGCAAGAAACAAAAGAAAAGAAAAAAAAACTAGGGTTGGCTACTTTGTGCGTTGTTGCACGAAGAGGAACATAGTGTCGTGCATGCTATTATTGAAGAAACAAATCCAGAACTAGCTGGTGCATGAAAAAGAAATGGAGCGAACAAGAAAACATAGTTGCTAGGTTGTGAATAGCATGAAGAAGGGGACGTGCTATTGCTACATCCATGCGTGAACGAAAAACTAGAAATTTCTAGTTGCTGCTGAATTTGGGCATGCTTGTACAAAGAAGGAACGCATCCGTGCATGAAGAGATTTCAGATCTGAAGGTTTTTTTTAGATCTAAAAGTTTGTTGCTACTGCCAGATGAGGAATGAACAAAAATTACAGTTGGATGTGTGTTTGTGTGATTTGGGTGAGAAGAAGAATGAGATCTGCAATTGTTGGTGCAGTTCTTGAAGAAGAGCAACGTAGAGCAGGGAAGAAGCTTTGTTGCTGCAGTAAAAAGGAAGAATGCACAACAACTATGATCTGCGTGTGTTGCTGCTATTTTCATGACAAGAAGGAGGAACAAAAGCAGATCTATGAGCTGCTGGTTCATCCGTTAGATGAAGAAGAAAAGGAAAGCGTTCTGCTGCATTTTTTTGTGTCAAACGAAGAAGCAGCAACCTTGTTGTTGGTGCTATCTACGAAGAAGAAGAAGAAGACAAAGAAGAAGGAGGCGTGCAACTGCTGGTCCATCAAAATATAGAAGAAAACCTGCCCAACAACCACTGTTTCCTTCTCTAAGCCACATCAAACCGTCCCAAATCAGTTCTTAACTCTTCCCAACCGTGATCTAAGATTTTTGAACTCATTTAAACCATTTCAACTTGACTTCAAAACCAGATTCGTGAAGAACATTTCAGCAACGTGATCTAAAATTTTCTATGCAAGAATATGGTGAAAACGTGATGCCCTAGATTGGGATTTTGCACAAAAAAGTTTCAAAAATAAAACCAAAATTTCAGTTATTGTTTGAGGATTTTTTGAGAGGATTTTAGAGCATAGAAACATGAAGAATGAGTTTGTGAAAGGAACTTCGACATTGGGAATGCTTTGGAACATGGTAAATTTCATTTTTCTTGTTTAATGGATGATTTAGCAAGTTTATTGCTTGTGATGTAGAGATTGAATGCTGCATTTGGATATGTAACAAATTTAGAGCATTAATTATCAGTTTCACAAGGGAACGAAAGGGGTTTCGAATAGAGGATCAATTGTGGAAAGGTATAAAAGTTTATTTTCTTGATTTCGAGCTACAATTAGTTCAAATAAATTATTTGAATAATTTGGAATGTGAAGAACAAAGATGTGAGGTTACGAAACCTCTTAAGTAAAAAAGAGAAATTTTAGAACCTCTTTATCTAAGGATTTTTGTAGTTATAATCTTATTTTTATAAATGCTTTCTATACTGTTATGTGATTATATTAATTTGATATGGAGGTGAATGAACATTAGTTTTAAAGTTTTGAAGGTTCGAGACAAGAGGATTAATTATTTTGTGAATTTATGGAAGTTTAATATTTTTGAGATAAACATAATTCTTTTAATCTTAAATCCTTGAGTTAGTCATAGTTAAAATAAATTATTTTTTGGATATGAATATAAAGGATGGAATTTGGAGGTTTCAAAATATTTTCATGTGATAATTAATATTTCTAGAGTTTTAGCTCAGATTTTAGATTTGGGAGTCTTATTTTGTTCGTAATAAATTTACTTTTGATATAAATGAATGATTTTAATATGAAAAGAAATAATATCGGAGTTTGATTTTATTTTATGGCTTGATGGAAATAAGGATTGTTGGGAAGTCCTAATTTTGATTTATGTACTAAAATGCGTAGTAGGTGCGTCGGAAATAATTTAATGATTTTTGTTTTTATTTATACTTTCCAAATTAAATATCTAAGGTCTATGAAGGGTTGCGCGGAGGTGCAAGGGACACGAAAAATATAGGTGGGTGTGATTACTATGCTCCCTATTATTATTTGGATTTTAAATCCTAAGCATGATGATTGCTTAATTTAATTACACATTTAGGAACATTCCAAGATTTATTCTTCAGTGACTATTGATTGGAAGGTTTGATTGGATGCTGATATAACATGATGAACGTTTAGTTAGTTGTATGGTTGCATGTTAAGTAAAAAGGCATAATTTATTCGCTTTGAACTATATGGATGTTTAGTATAATTGGTTTACATGTGTTGGTTATTATTTATGATGTAATGTTTTGCGATGTGATTGTGAAACTAAATAAGATTAAATTAAGACTAAAACCACATACCAGGGCGATGATAGGCCTTAGGTTGTCATTATGGATGTCCTCAACTAGACTGCCTGGGCTTTATTTTAGACCTTACGCCCCCCTCGCCAGGTCTTGATAGGTAACTGGCCCTCGAGCGTTACCTCCTAATTCGCTTTCAGACCATGAGGGGGACATTGAGGCCACAAACCTTTCGGTCTTAATTACGATGAAAAAAAATAATAAAGTGTTTGAAATGTCTTAACGTAATGAAAGTGTATACATGTTTTATATTTTGGTATGAATAATGCTAGTGATATGTTGTATGATCCACTAGGCTCTCAAGCTCACCCTACTTTTCCGTTTTAGGTGACAGTTGACACGGTGTGAGTCGACTATTTGTAGGTGACTTTGACTTTTTGGTGAAACCTGACAAGGGAGGTTGTTATTGTCTATCTTTTTGGTATATGATATTTTTTGTATTTAATTTGGATAGGGCCTGTGCCCCTTTCTTTTTATACAGATCTTTTATATGTGATTAAATGTTTTGGATTTATTTTAGAGACTTTTAAATTTTTTAAATTTAAACTTGATGCTTCTCATTTCATTTGAGATTTCATTGATCCATTTATTTCCTTAGAAATTTATTTCAAAAAAAAAAATCATGCCTATTTAAACTAATTTTATCATTACTTGAAAGAGACAGAAAGATAGAGTGTAGATGGAATTCAATAGCGCTCTGGCTCTCGGCAAACGATACGACAACGGCTTCACCAGTCGAGTGGGCACGTTTTTTCCGTGCACAGCTTGAGGGAACCCATAGGACGGGGAGCAGGGGTGTTACAAAGCTAGTATCAGAGCTTAGTTAGTAGCTCGCTAGGAAAGTTCATAGCTCAGTTAGTAGTTCTTTGGGAATAGATTTTTCATTGGAATGAAAAGGGTTATTGGATTTGATTTTCACTCGAAATGATTTTCACTAAATTTTTAAAAATTTTGGGCAGTGAAATAGGAATTGCCAAGTACAGAGACCATAGGTCTAAGTAATGACCAGGTGTTGTCTTGGGATTATAGTGGATCTCAAATAAAAACTTTTAAGACATAAGTTAGAGACTGATAATGTATGCGTAATACACTTGTTTTGGTTAGGACTCGATTCAAGAGGATACTGTATTTCTGATTTCTATGTAGTATGGGATACATAGAGATTCAAAAGTATGGAGGAATCCTGGATTTGAAGAATGACAGACCATGTATGGTGAGTGATTGATTTTTAGGCAGAACTTGTACGCACCGTATTCTACTAGTATGGGACAGTCGCGTATGGTGGGACACTTGCGAAATTGTAATGGGTGATGAACGAACTCTTTGGAATAACTTGCACGCACTGTATTCTATTGGTATGGGATGACTGCATACAGTGGTTTTGCGTCATCCTTAGAAACTAGGATTTGGTAGAATTATATTCGCCCTGATGGAAATTTTTTGTTCCATTGTGCCAACATGCATTATTTGATTGGTTGTTGTGTGCTTGTACGTTATGAATGTAGTATGATTATTTTGAGTATTGATACACGAATTCCTGTACCCAAAAACAAACAAATTGTTGTTGACTTAGAAGCATAAATCTTTAGGCCACTAAAACAAATCAAAACTTAGAGACAATGCATAGTTACCGTAGCACGATGATGTGAAGGATATAGATGGGTTAAATGAGTCGACATTATCACAAGTCATAGTATCCGAAGTTTTGGGGAAAGAAGGCTTTGATACCGAATTGATGCAGGAACATAGCTACATTTCATTTTCTTTTATTGAAAATTTTTGCTTCAATACAATTAAATTATTGGGTACTGAAATAAATCTATGACTTGTAGATAATGTCGAGAGGTCAAGGTTGACCCAAGGGAGGTATGGCCAGAGGCAGGGATAGAGCAGAGACAAGGCATAGTAATGAGGGCACTCTTATGGCACCAGCACTGGTGGTGGTTAAACTGACGCCAAAGGCCATCACCGAGACGATGCAGAGGGCAGTGGAGTAGGCTATGAGGACCCAACAACCATCAGCATCAGCACAACCATCAATACTGGTACAGCCACAAGTGCAGCCATAGTTATCGACAAAGCTACCAGTACATGCTCAACCTCAGGTCCATTGGGGTCCACTTCCATGAAGGCAGTGCCACATAATAGATCTGAAAGGTTTGATAGAGAGCATAAGGATCTATTGGTGGAGTTCCAGAAGCTACGTCCTAGTACTTTTGAGGGGACTCGTGATTATATGGTAGCCAACAGGTGGTTCACAGAGATGAATAAGCACATGGACTCTATGGGGGCATCTGGGCCCAGGAGAATGGCATTGACAGTGCATCAAGTGGTAGGGCCAACCTACCATTGGTGGGAGATAATTGTTAACGACTCGACCATTGATTAGATAGTCATGACTTGGGAGGATTTCAAGAGAAGGTTCTATAACAAGTTTTTCTCCATTGCAAGAAAGAGACAACTACAGTCATAGTTTGTCAGCCTGAAGCAGAGGACCATGAAGGTCACAGAATACAACCAGAGATTTATAGAGTTGGCCAAATTTCCTCTTACTTTGATCATGGCTGAGCAGTCCAAGGTGGATCGTTTTGTTGAGGGTTTAAAAGTGGAGATAAGAAAGACCTTAGCATCGCTTAAGTTGATGATCTTAATGGATGCTATGGAGAGGGCACAGTTCGTGGAGAGAGACTTGGAGTTTGAGCAAGCATTGAGAGGTAAGAAGAGGACCAAGTCAAAGCAAGATGCGAAACCTTGACAAAAGAGGCAGAGTAGATAGGAGGGGTACAAAGCACCTCAGCCTCAAAACCAGACTTAGACTTATGATAGACAGTAGGCCCAGCAGACTCGACCAAGTCGTGAGACTAATGATCAGAGAGAGAGGGCTAAGAAACAGGGGTTATATTTTCTGTGCAATCAAAGACGACATCTAGCTAGGAGCTGTCCTACCAGAGAACCAGCTCCTGCTCCTCAGCAATTGTAGCAGACAAGTGGGCAGAGTAATCATCCACAATAGAGACAGCAGCCACAGTCCCAGCCACAACAGAGAAATTAGGCCCGATATGTTTCTTTTATTTGGCATTACTGTCCAAGTTTTGTTTGATTCGAGTGTCGCTAGATCATTTATTCTTGAGAACCTAGTGGATAGACTACAATTGGTAACAAGTCCACTGTCAGTGACATTAGATGTAGCCACACGCATCGGGACTACAATGAGTTTGAGGAAATACTGTAGATGTGACTTTAGGTTTGGAAACAAGCTAATTTCAACTGATCTTTGTGCACTCCATTTTCATGGATATAACATGATATTAGGTATGGATTGATTGACCCAATATCATGCACAAATCGATTGTCAAAGACGAAGGGTGATGGTGCAGTTACCATCTGGTGAGGTACTAAAGATAAATGGAGACATGCAGAGATTGCCAAGGAGTCCTATGTTAGCCATTCTATATTCTATATAACAAAAAGAGGACTTCAGACAATTATTAGAAGAAGATACTAGAAAGTTTAGGGAAATACAGGAGATATCTATAGTAAGGGAATATGCAGATGTGCTCCCAGATGATCTACCTGGACTCCCACCACATAGACAATTGGAGTTCAAGATCAAGTTGCATTCAAGCACTGATCCCATAGCCATTCCACCCTATAGAATGACACTGGTAGAACTAATCAAGCTAAAGACACAATTAGATGATCTCTATGAGAAGGTATTTATCAGACCAAGCGACTAAGCATGGGGAGCTCCAGTACTATTTTTGAAGAAAAAGGATGGATCATTGAGATTGTGTGTGGACTATCGAAGGTTAAACCAAGCAATGATAAAGAATAAATACCCATTGCCTAGAATAGAGGACCTGTTCCATCAATTGAGGGGAACCACTCACTTCTCCAAGATTGATCAATGGTTAGGGTATCATTAGTTAAGGATTCGAGAGTCTGACATATACAAGACAACTTTTAGAACTCAATATGGGCATTTCGAGTTCGAAGTGATGCCATTTGGTTTGATCAACGCACCGGCCGCATTTATGGATCTGATGAATAGAGTTTTTAGACAATACCTAGATTGATTTGTCGTAATATTTGTAGATGACATTCGGATCTACTCTAGATCAAAAGTAGAGCACGTGGAGCATTTGCATATCACTTTTGTAGTATTGATAAGAAATGAACTATATGCCAAGTTCAGCAAGTTCACTTTTCTGCAGAAGGAATATCAGTAGACCCTGAGAGAGTAGAGACAATATTTAACTGGAAGTAGCCTACAATTATCACTGAAATCAGAAGCTTCCTAGGTTTGGCTAGATACTACTACCAGTTCATCCACGATTTTTTAAAGTTGGCTAGACCAATGACTAAGTTAACCAAAAAAGGGAGAGAAGTTCCTCTGGGATGATAAGTGCGAACAAGCATTCCAAGAATTGGAGAAAAGGTAACTTCAGCACCCATCCTAGTCATGCCTACTCATGGTGTGAGGTACACTCCACACACCGACACTTTATTGATTGGTTAAGCACAGTGTTGATGCAAGAGGAAAGGTTAGTAGTTTATGCTTCAAGGCAATTGAAGACCCATGAACGGAACTACCATACCTACGATCTAGAGTTACCAATGATTGTGTTTGCACTAAAGATTTGGAGACACTACCTCTATGGGGAGAGTTTTGATCTATTTTTAGATCATAAGAGCTTAAATACATTTACACCAAGAAAGAATTAAACCTGAGGCATCAAAGGTGGGTAGAATATTTGAAAGACTATGATTTTTAGTTGCACTACTATCTCGGCAAAGCCAATGTGGTGGCTGATGCACCAGTAGGAAAATCAATAAGAAGGATGATGAAAGAGGATAGATGTACCAATTAATCAGTGAGTATAATTTAGGTATTGCATCAGATGAGGAATGAGTGTATTTGTATGCTATGACTTGCTAGCTAGACCTATTATGCCAAATAAGAAACAAGCAAAAAGGTGATAAGTGGATTGTTGATCTCACAAAGGGTGTTAAGCAAGGCAAACATACAAACTTCAAAATTGGTGCAGAGGGTATACTGAGACTAGGGGACAAAGTCTGTGTGTCGGGTAATGGACAGAGCAAAAGAACTTTCCTAGATGAAGCTTATCAAACTAAGTACACGATGCATCTAGGAGGTGATAAAATGTACCAAAATTTGAAGAAGACGTATTGGTGGAAAGGCATGAAAAGGGACATAGCCCAATATGTCTCTAGATGTTTGACATGTTAGCAAGTGAAGGCAGAGCACAGAAAACCTTCAGGGATGTTGCAACTGCTTCCAATAGTAGAATGGAAGTGGGTTAATATTGGAATGGATTTTGTTAGCGACTTGCCAAAGAATCAGAAGGGGGAAGACACTGTATGTGTTATTGTGGATTGACTAACGAAGGTAGCTCATTTCCTACTTATTCGATCTACAGATGCAATTGGGAAACTTGGAGAGCTATATATAAAAGAAATTGTGAGATTGCACGTTGTTCCCAAGACTATTGTCTTAGATAGAGATGCCATGTTCAGGTCCCAGTTTTGGCAAAGCTTACAGAAAGAGTTAGGAAGAAGACTCACCATGAGCGCCATGTTCCATCCTCAAACCGATTGGCAGTCTGAGAAGGTAGAAAATAATAATAAATTAATCAAAAAAAATAAAATGATAAAACCATGTTTTATAACTATATAGATATGTGAAACAAATATTTTGATGTTTATTATGATTGGTGTAGAAAATAATAATAATAATAATAATAATAATAATAATAATAATAATAATAATAATAATAATAATGCAAAATGACCAGACAAATAAACTAAGGAATAAAACTAAAAAAAAAGAAACAACATTTTTAGTTGCCCTAAAAATACAATAAGCACAAAAAATAGATTTTTAGAATCAATAATAATTTAATTTAAAAATACGAGATTCATGAAATAGTAGAAATCAAAAGAAAAAAATAAATGAAAATATATGATGCTCAAGTGGGTACAATGGCATGAGACTTGCGAAAAAGAAAACTAAAATCAACAAGTAATGAAAGAAAAAAACTGAAAACTTGCCTTTCTAATTTTTAGGGCAAGAACCAAAAGAAAAGAAAAAAAAACTAGGGCTAGTTGCATTCGATGTTGTTGCATGAAGAAGAACGAAGTGTCATGCATGATGTTGTTGAAGAAACAAAATCGTAAACCAGTTGGTGCATTAAGAAGAAAGGGAGCGAAGAAAGAAACACAGTTGTTGGGTTGTAAATCACACAAATGAAAAACCAAAAAATTTTTGGTTGCTGCTTTATTTGGTTATGGTTGCACGAAGAAGGAACGCATCCATGCATGAAGAAATTTCAGATCAGAAGGTTTGCTTTTCATATCTAAAAGTTTGTTGTTGCTACTAGACGAGAAAAGAACAAAAATCGTAGCTAGGTGTGTGTTTGTGTGATTTGGGCGAGAAGAAGAATGGGATATGCAATTGCTGGTGCAATCCGTGAAGAAGATGAACAAAGAGCAAGAAAGAAGCTCTATCGTTGCCAGAAAGAAGAAGAATGCACAACACCTGCAATTTGTGTGCGTTATTGTTTGCATGATGAAGAAGAAGGAACAAAAGCAGATCCGTGAGCTGCTGATCTGTCCGTTTGAGGAAGAAGAAGAGGAAATCGTTTTGCTGCATTTTTTGGGTGTGAAAAGAAGAAGAAGCAACCTTGTTACTGGTGCTATCCATGAAGAAGAAGAAGACGAAGAAGAAGGAGGCATGTTGTTGCTGGTCTGTGAAAAGGAAGAAGAAAAATAGCCCAACAACCATTGTTGCCTTCTCTAAGCCACACCAAACTATCCCAAATTAGTTCTTAACTCTTCCCAACCGTGGTCTAAGATTTTTGAACTCATTCCAACCATTTCAACTTGACTTCAAAACTAGATTCGTGAAGAACATTTTAGCAACATTATCTGAAATTTTCTAGGTACAAAAATAGTTAAAATTGATGCCCTAGATTGGGATTTTGCACAGAATAGTTTCAAAAATAAAACTAGAATTTTAGTTATTGTTTAAGGGATTTTTGGAGGGTTTTAGAGAATAGAAACATGAAGAACGAGTTTGCGAAAGGAACTTCAATGTTGGGAATGCTTTAGAACATCGTAAATTTTGTTTTCCCTGTTTAATGGATGATTTAGCAACTCTATTATTTGTGATGCAGAGATTAAATGTTGGTTTTGGATATGTAACACATTTAGGGCATTAATTGTTAGTTTTGCAAGGAAGCGAAAGGGGTTTTGAATAGAGGATCAATTACGAAAGGGTACAAAAGTTTATTTTCTTGATTTTGAGCTACAGTTCGTTCAAATAAATTATTTGAATGATTTGGAATGTGAAGAATAGAGTTGCGAGGTTACAAAACCTCTTAAGCGGAAAAAAGATATTTTAGAACCACTTTATCAAAGGATTTTTGTAGTTATAATCCTATTTTTATAAATGTTTTCTATACTGTTATGTGATTATATTAAAAGTAAAGATTTGAAATTTGATTGGTGGAATCATTAGTGGGCACATGATGGATGTGTGAGAAGATTGAAAAGAATGAATTTCATTCTCTCATCTTGGCATCACGTCCAGAATTCATGAACCATAAAAGAAAAGAAAAGGGCACGAACCGAGCAAGAAAAGAAAAGGGAAAAGAAAGTAAGATTTGATTTTTCGTCGAATTTGATGCGTAGGTAAGCGATTTTCTCTAATTCTAGTTACAAATATGCCAGTTAAGCCATGTATTACGATCCTAGGAGTGTAATTTGTACTGTAGGGGGTGTTTTATATCCATACCCAAAAATTGGATATTTTTCCATAGTGAGTAGAACTTAGTAGAAGTTATATCAAAACACTCCTGGTAATGAGTAGATCCCAAATATGTGGTTAGATTGGGTTAGTTTGCCCTTTAGATTTTAAAATAAATACCCAAAGTTTTATAAACTTTGGATGGGCTTTTGATGTTATTAAACCACAACAAAGTTTTAATTGGAACCCATAGAAATATAGAGAATAAAAATCTGGATCCATCATTACCAAAGTCGCAAATTTTGGATATCAATTGGAATTTCGGTGAACGATTGACTAATAGTATTATTTAATAAAGTTTAGAAAACTAGTGATAAGGGTTAATCCTAGAGCAATTTATGTACTATGAGGTGATTGCATTGCATATAGATTATGTTATACTTTCGCAAGAAAGTGAAATAGGAAATGGAAAGTTGACAACTCGGTTTTAGGAAAGGATGACTCGATAATCATGTACTGGGAAATCCGGACCTGAAACCAGGGTATCACATATTTAAACTAATTTTATCATCACTTGAAAGAGACATAAAGATAGAGTGTAGATGGAATTCAATAGCGCTCCAACTCTCGGCAGACGATACAACACCAGCTTCCCTAGTCAAGTGGGTCGTCGTCTCCGTGTGCGATCCGAGGGATACTGTAGGAGCACGAGCCAGAGCGTTACAATATACATATGGGCGGGATTCTCTTGCTCACTAGTATTATGTAGACTTAAAGTTCAAAACATGATGTTCGTGTAGCGTAAGATGTCAAATACAGGCTAGGATGTGTATGATTTTTGAATGCTTTGATTGACGATTGAGCATAATGTCTGGTTATATACTTTCAGTATTTGATTGAATATGAAGCATAATGTCTGGTTATATACTTCCAGTATTTGATTGTGTATGAAGCATAATGTCTGGTTATCTTTATTACTTGCCACATGATTTGCATACCTTGCATGATGACATGGTACGAATGAAATCTTTTGAAAAGTAAAGAAGACTAAATTAAGACTTTAAATTTCATGTATCGGGGTGATGGTGGCATCTGTTGATGACTCGTGGACGTGGCCATATTTGTTGCACAACATCTTCCAGATCCCATCATCGGTGTTCTTAATGGATCTGCTTGAGATGGCCAAGGGTTCCTTGGACGGGTGAGCCATGGTCCTACACCATTGTGCTTAGTTTTGGATGTGTTTCAAGGTCGTGAATGGTAGTGTGGCTCGAAGCGTTACCGACCAAGATCGATTTCATGACACTGAGGAACGCCAAGAGTATATCTCTTTCAGTCTTAGAGTGCAACAAAACAAATGAATGCTTGAAACGATTAATGTAATGAAAGTGTGTGCATGTTTTGGATTTTGGTTTATGTAATGCTAGTGATGTGTAGGGACGATCCATTGAGCTTTCGAGCTCACCCAACTTTCTTTTACAGGTACTTGTAGAGGTGGAGTACACTGATGGACTAGAGGACGTAGGGTAGCCTCACTGGGAGGTTATCACAGGAGTTTGGTTTGTTTCGATTTTGAAACTATTTTAAATGGCAATTTTATTTTGTTAGGAAAATTGGTGCATATTGCTCATTTTACTGTATATTTGTGATATAAATTTTGAAACACTGTATTTGTTTCGAATTGTGAATTTTCGGTAAGTTTTTGAAGACAATTTTCAACTGCAAAGGAAACGTAAATTTTTCTTGTATATCTGAATTGTAAAGCATTGGCTATGTATTTTGATATTTGATTTTGCTGTAGTACCTTAATTTATTGTGAAAATCCGTTGACGTGTTTTGATATAAATTACTGTTAGTTGAACAGTTGTATTAAATAGTTTTCTTATTTTATTCCATTGAGATTAGTGGAAAGGATGGACAAGGATTTTATGGTTTGAGGAAAGGTTAGTGACATTCTGGGTCTCTGGCGTTCGAGGATTGATGTGATTTATCCCGCATGTAGAACATAATAGTCGAAGGGGAGCGTGAGTCTCAGCGTTGGCCCCAATGTGGCGCGTAGCGGTGGATTACTCCGGAAGCGGGGGTTGGTGTGTCACAGTAGGCTTGATAACTGATTAATAGACAACTTGGGGACACTATATACTCTAGAAATTGACACCCCACTGCAAAAAATTCAAAACAAATTGGAAACAAAAGTGGATCAAGATACTTACCATACTACCCACTTTCTTAAAGCTTCATTCTCTCCCCCACTTTCCCAAAAAACCACAAATCCCTTGGATCTCACCCTAGCCGCTCTCTAGGGTTTCCATTTTCTCTTGGACATCCTTCCTAAGGTTTCCCTCCAAGACACACAAGAAATAACAAGATAAGAAAAGAAAGAAAACAAAGGGCGTTCTTAAAGATTAAGATTTAACGAAAGAAGAGAAGTAAGATCAATCCAACCCATGATTTTCATTCTTTTCTCCTTCTCCTTCATTACATTTTAGAATGGTAGCCATTGAAGGACTCTCTCACATTCCATCATCACCACACCCCAAAAGAAGAGGAAGAATACCCAAGTATTGGAATCTGTCGTTAGGGAAAACATAATAACAAGGAATCAATCATTAGGGTGTAATCTTCAACTTTTCTTTTCTGTTGATTTCTCATTCCTTTATGTTAGTATGCATTCATATTAGATTTTATTTTGATAAACCAAAAATAATATAAACTATTATGAATGAAACAAGCTCTCATTTTGTTTATAATCATTAGATAAACATCTATAGGGATATAGATTATTATCCACAAGTAAGTTTTGTTATGCTTATTATTTGATTGTAGAAATATATTTTTAAATAAAGATTTGTCATGTAAAAACTATTAACGAAATTCCTTTTTTTTTCATTTAGATCATTTAATTCATGCTTGACTAAGGTTAAGAACATAGTCATGAATATTAGGAGAAAAAACACAATTTTAATACTTAATAAAAATAAAATACAAAAATAGTAACATGATATAAAACATAGAAAATATTAAAGAAAAGTAGTTACTGGAGTTTCTATTTAAAAAAAAAAACAGAAAAAAAAACAATTGTTAAATTAGAATTTTTATTAAGCATATATTTGTTAATAGAAAGCAGACTATACAAAATCATTAAGATGGATAATAGAAACAAGATAGATAGAGAAAAATCACTCTATTTAATTTTAAGGATTTAAAATATACTGCAAACTAATTAAAATATTTTTTACAAAATTATTTGAGGAAAAATAAGATTTATTGATTAAAATTTACTTAATTGATAAAATAGAGTGAAAATAGTGAAAAAGAATTGTATTATTAATAGAAAATCTTCAAAAAATTAGAATTCTTGGAATTGAATTTAAAAAAGTGAAAAAAATATTTACAAAATTATATGACTAAAAATAAAATATTTAGATTAAAAATAGTATAATTGATAAAATATATTGAAATAATGAAAAAATACATTTATTAAATTATTAATAGGAAAAAAAGTTCTAGAAAATTAGATTTCTAAAATTTTAGTTAAAAATAAATAAAAGTAACGAATTCTAAAACTTTATAATATATATATATATATATATATGTGTGTGTGTGTGTGTGTGTGTGTGCGCGCGCGCGCGTTGATGTTAAAAAGCTGAGATTTAAATAAAAATGAATAATTACATATCGGTCAAGATATAAGTTTAATACATGCTTAAGGCAAAATAGTAAATAATAAATAAGATAAAAAAAATTGAGTTGAAAGAAAAATCAGAAAAGAATAGCCTAATTAAAAGAAAATAAAAATCAGGAACTTATTTAATAGAGAATCACTTAAACAAGTGAAAATCATAAAATACTTGCAAAATATGAGTATAGGGTGGCAAAAAAAAAGCTAGAATGTGGTACAAATTGTAGAATTGATATAGAGAAAAAAAAACAGAAATTAAGCTTGCTGGAAAATAAATTTAAATTTTAAGTAAATAAAATACATTACATCAAAAATATCAAGATACATAGAATAAAGATTTTATGTATCATTAATGAAAATAAACTTGATAATCATGCAAAATATATCTGTTATCATTAAATTAAATCTTAAAACTTAATTTAATAATAAAATTATCAATTAATTCATCATGATACAATTCATGAATGAAAAATATTATTTTGGCCAAGTCGACAAATAAATAGAGGCAACGTTATTGTTGGGATCACTGCAAGTATACAAGATCGCAATAATAATATACGGTTGAATATTGAGTATCGTCCTCAAGGAATAGTTGATTGCAAAAAATTCCAAATCTTAATCTACTATTAGTATCAATTTTAATAAGGCTACAAATCAAGTTTAAATATCGTAAACTTAAATCAAATAAAAAGAAAATGAATACCGAATTTGAAAACTAAATCAATTAAGTTTCTAAGATTATAAAATCTCATGTGATTCTCCTTAATTCGTAATTTAATTAATTTAATTAATCTAATTCTTAATTCTCTAGGTTAAGACACTTTTCACTAAAACCCTCTCTCGAGGCATTTTAATCCCTATTAGGCATGTCTCCTAATATCCTCTTTCAAGTTGTACAGTTAACAAACTAGTGCAAACACTAAATTTATGTGCAACCTCCTAGTTCAATTGATCTCTCTACGTTTATACTTTAAAAGTCAAACCATCAAACTACTCTCCTAAGTTAGTTTAACAATCTAGAATCAATCTATTTATGGCTAGTAAATAAACAAAATTTTAGAATAGATTAATCAAAATATTGAATCAAGGGTTCCTACAATCAAAATTACATCTTAGAATTTAAAACTATTAGTTGGACATCTTGTAGAGACTATAAAACAAAGAATTAAATAGAGTAAAGATAATACTACAAGCCTAATCTCTTTCTTTGCCTTCTTCTCTATCTTTGCTCTCTCTTTTCTCTTCTACCTTCAAAAGCAAAATTTGAATAATCCCATAAACCCGTATACTTATCTATTTATAGTTTTCACTTAGAAACTCCTAGAACATATATTAAAAAAACTTGAAAGTGTAATGTAATACCCCGGAAGTCTGTGAGACGTCCACATCACCAGTGAACAACAAAAGTGGAATAGCAAACTCAAGAAAAGAGTCAAAACGGCCAAAACGACTAGACAATCATGTATCATAAGTCTAAATAAGTGTAAGAGTGATGCAA
>JAJIYU010002102.1:0-32111 GCA_030144865.1 Tinospora cordifolia | reverse complement strand
CGACGACAGGGCCTCAGATTGACAGACATGATGTCCGGTCCGGGGGTCGGGGTGTGACATATATTATGTATTTTACTAGATTGTTTTAATGTGATTACACTGGTTTAACTTTGGTTGTTTTTATTTTCAGTGGCTTTCCTTGTTCAACGATTTTGGTTTGAATAACTGGTTTTCAATGTTTCCGTTGTATTATTTATACATTATTTTGAGAAATTCGGTGAATTCACAGAGAAATATCTTTTGACCTTTTGTCTGTTTTAAAATATCTACACAAACATTGACTTGACAACAAATGAATTTGTATTTGATTTTGAAGAAAAAGAGTTTGGCTGAACGAAATTTTCAAGTAGCATCTCGATTTTCATTGAACGACGATCCACACGTGAGGTAACACATGAACGGAGGTCCGTTTGAAAACTGGGGTGTTACACATCTCAACCCTCTTCTGGTCGTAGACTCCGACGAAAATGAATGAATGTTTGAAACGCCAAATGTTTGAAAGTGTTTGTAATATTTTGGATTGGGTGTGTATAATGCATGCGATGTCTAGGATCGATCCACTGGGCTTTCGAGCTCACTCCCACTTTATCTTTCAGGTACACATGGACTTAGAGTACTATAACCTACGTCAGAAAACTCACACTTGGATTTGACACCTCACGGGGAGGTAGTCTGGGATAGATGGTGTTGGAAGTGATAGTTTGTTAAACTTTTTTGAAATAATTTCATGTATCCATTTGATCTTAAATTCAGTTGTTTAAATTTGCGAACAATATTATATATTTAACATTTCTGTTTTAATACAAGTTTTAAATATTTTCGCTGCATTATTTATAAATTTTATTGCGAAATCTGGTGAATGTCTTGAGAAACTATTTTGATCTTTTGTCTTGTACAAAATAACTGTGTAGACATTGACTTGGAAACTAATGGTTCGAACCTTAATTTTGAAGAAAAAGATTTTGACAGAAGAAGAATTTAAGTAGCATCTCGATTTTCAACGGGCAACAATCCACAAGTGAAGTAACACGTGAACGGAGGTCCGACCGAAAACTGGGGTGTTGCAAGCTCGCATGGGTACCACAGTAGCCATTTGGGTAGCGGTAGTTGCTCTTCTTTGCTTGTAAAACAAGCCCTATTCGCTCTGTGACTCTCCCTCCCTCTCACACCTCTTAGATTGATGTTGACCCTTTCATGCTGACTATTGCACAAACACTGTTAGAGGAAAGTGCACAGGCTGTGAAGAACGTGAACTCAAGCATTATTCTAGACGAATATACAAAGTGCGCTAACCATGTATGGAGTGTTTTGACAAGACAAACAATAGGAGAATGACAAAGAAGACATTGAACAATAAGGTATAATATTGTTCTACCCTGTATATTACATGTTTTAGATCTGAAGCACGACATAGAAAGGTCCCATGCACAGGAGAAATAAGGAAAACACAAATGAAGCACGATTTCTGGATAACTATGTGACTACCGCAATGCTGAACACGGTAGCACACTACACATGCGAGACCTAGCTAGCGTTACGACAGTAATGCTGGGAGTATCGTAGTAACACGATGACTATTTCATTTTAGGACCTTTCACGCACGAAATCATGATCAGCACAATACCATTTCTATACCGTAGTACTGATTGGTTAATGGACACTATAGGATAATTATTTCGTACTCTTTTGTATACAACACACACCCATTTTACTTGGAAATCATTAGATTATGACTTCAGAATATTAGAAATAAAATAAATACTTAGAAATGGTGTATAATCCAAAAAGGACTGAGGATTCGTGAAGATTGGATAACAAAGCGAGGATTTAAGGAGTTGAATGAGGAACAGGTGGAAATGACCGTACATTCTCTTTAATATTATTTTTGTCTTGAATATTATTTTTGTCATTAAATACTATGCTGAGAATATGCCATCTGTGCTATTTGTTAGATAACATGATCTGTATGACCTGATACAACATAATTTATCGACATGTTTTGTGTATACATGTAACATAATGATGAGATAAATTGTGCATGCTAGTGGTCACTAAATAAAAATAATTAAGATTCTAACCACGTACTGGAGTGATGATACATATACTATGATAGTAGTCTGGTATCATCGTGGGTATTTTCCCACCTAGGCAAGTGTCAATGCTACTGTGATAGTGGTTGAGATAGGACTAAAGATCGAGTGAGACCTCACTCTTAAGGTTGTATCATGATGAGGAATTGGCCACCGAGGTGTTACTTCCAAAAGTTCAGACACATGGGAATACCGAGGAAATTCTTTTCAATCTTAATGTCAACCCAAACAATTAACGTGTTTGAAATGCCTAATGTTTTATAAGTGCTTGCATGTTCTATGTTTGTGACTTTAATAATGTTTTGGATGTGTTGTACATGATCCGCTCGGCTCGTCAAATGTTTGTACTATCATGACTCTAGATTCATATCTCTAGGTTCTTTATCTGTTCAATGGCCTAAAAGTTTTTCTTCTAGGTTCTTTTCATGCATGTGTACAGGATTTGGTCTCAAAGTAAATAAACAACAAAGCATGCATACCATACAATCATACAATCAAGCTAGCACAACAAGGTTCCAAGAGTCCACCTAAGTTTTCAGGTTCAAGTGTCCCATACCACTCTACCCCTTCCACTTAGGCTTTCATGCAGAACAGAGCCGCACCCAAACAATTTTGCAAATTGCTCGATAACTAAGGCTCCCGAGCCCACTATATTCCACCGTCCCATACCAGTGACCATAAAGAAACCCATTCTGCTAGAGTTATCAATCATTCACCATACATGGACCATCATTCTCCGAGTCTAGGCTTCCTCCATATTCACGAATTCCTATGCATCCCATACTACATAGAAACCAAAAGATACAGAAGTTTCTCAGTCTTGAGTCCTGATCAAACAATTTTCTGTTTTCACACAAGTTTTAGTCTATAGCCTATGCCCTAGAGATTTATGTTTTTTTATCCACTATGCCACCCGTGGCTACACCACGTTTCTACCTAAGGTCTTGTCTTTGGACCTAAGGTTCAATTTGGTTGACTTGCAACCTCTGTCTAGTCAAGATACCACCTTTGGCATCTTTTTCGATTTCTAATCAATTTCTTGCCCTAATTTTTTCACCTTTTAATTTTCTTTTTATGGAAAGTAAGGGTGTTCTTCAACTTAGAGCGCTCGTATAAGCTAGTGGGACAACCTCCAGATCAAGCAGCGAGACCAAAGTCTGCTTATCAACCATGCTTTACAGGGCGGGATAATCTACCTCCCTCTTAATGTTTAGCTTTACTCGAGACAAGGCTTACCAACTAACAGCTCAACTTGTAGTCTTTGTATCCAAACAAAACGTTTTAAAAATATATATTTCCTTTTGGAAACACTTTCTAAAATGTTTTTCAATTTCAAAATAGAAGGTAGGGCATTCAAGATTCAATTCAATTTAAAGTGAAACCCTAATTTAAGTTTCTAGTTCTACTCAAACAGCCACTGATTGACTTTCTAATTCTAGCTCAAGGCATTCAAGATTCAATTTAATTCAAAGTGAAACCCTAATTTGAGTTTCTAATTCTAGTCAAACAGCCATTGATTGTCTTTCCAATTCTGGCCCAAGGCACCTAAAGCCTAGGCTCTAATACCACCTTTGGTATTAGAGAAAACTTTCTAATTTTGGCCCAACAACTAATGCCTAGGCTCTGACACTAACTTTGTAACACCCCAACCCCTAAGAGACAAGTTTAAGCTCAACCACAAGGCAGGTTGGGTCCTATGTTACATTTACAAGTTCACACCTTGCATCTCAATTCTTTTATTCTAACACATGTTGAAATACTCATAAATACACTCCCATTGAGTTTGATTTTCAACAAGATAATGCAAGTAAATAAAAGAAAACTTCAAATCTTTATTCATTCAAATAAAATAAAAAGATTACATTCTTGAAATCAAATCCAAAGATTTAGTACATAACTCTAAAATTCAAAAGTAAAATTCAGCCTAAATCTTTATTTAAATTTTGGGACATACACCCTTATAATATAAACTTTTTAAAAGTAGACTTTCAAAAATCCATAGTCTTCATGTAATTCAATTTCTTGAAAAATAGAAGGAATAGGTGAGCACATAGCCTAGTGGATCATTCATCAAACTACTAATTTTCTAATTCAAATCAAAAGTACGTCCAATTTCAATCACTTACAAGCATTAAGTGTTTCAAACAATATCTTGTTAGGGTTGTATATTTGACCAAAAGGGATTCTTAATCCCTTCATGTTAAAATACTCCTATTTTGGGATGGAATGCCAATTCATCTTGTCACATTCCATTGAAAATAAGGATCACATGTCCCCATTCCAAGAATTTTAAAAGCACATCCACACTTGGTGATGTTACTCATATACACAAAATATATGTAAAGAACACACATAGCATCACTTAGACTACAATGATGGTACATGGTTCTTATCTTCACTTTCTTATGCTTAAATTCAAATAAATATGAAACAAGATCATGATAATTAATATCAGAATTTAAAATAATCAAGAGAACATGAGAAACACAAATAGCATCCTAGAAAACTAAAAAATAAGCCTAAGCATGGTTTCTAAGCATGTTATGTTATCGTGCACGAATTAAAAATATAAAAACATGCTAGCTAAAATTAAAACATGATCAAACATGCTCGAAACTAAAATTTAAACATGCTGAAATTTATAAAATAACATGATAAAAAAAACTGAAAACATAAATGCACTAAAGGCTTGAAGTAATAAAATAAGAGTTCTAGAAATCCCCATCCACCTTATGATGTTTTCTCCTAAAAATTTTAGCAAGGGTTCCCAACGTTCAAGCACTTCCAAATGCCAATGAAATTACTCAAAACAACTCACTATAAGACTGAAATTAGAACTTCTCACACAAGAGAGAAAAAAGAAGTGAGAAGAGATGCCAAAAAGAGGGTAAGAACAAACAAAGAGGGAAGTGTCAACTCTTTACTTTGGGATGAGATAAAAGTGAGAAAGAGAGGGTTTATAGATGTCCATGAGCACAAGGGGGGCATCTAGGGCAGCTAGGACAACTTACAAAGTTGGGCAAGTTTCCAAACAAGAGGAAACAGTTTGCTTTGGAATAGGCAAGTGTGCTCATGGGACCACTAAGACTTGCTAATTTCATATGAGCTAATATTTGATTCTTTTTCTAATTTCTTATTTAATTAAGAGAAAATTTTCAGACATAGAAATCATCCTAATACCAGTTAGGATGTCCTATTAGATGAAATATGCTCATAGAATCTTTCCTTTTTGGTTTCCTTGCTTGCTCATCACACAAACATGCATAGAAACACATCTAATTTTGGCCTTTTTTGATTAGGAAATTATTTCCTTGAACAAAGCTGGCTGGTGAGTACATGATTAGACTTGATAAACATAAGATCAAGCTATTAGGAATCCTAGGAAACTCTCTTAATTTGAAATTTGGCACATGTGGAGCACACACACATGGTGTAGACGTTTTTAAGCTGCATGGGTACACTTGATCATTTATTTTGGTACATGGGATCACTTGTCTTAGTTTCTAACCATGGAGAAACTTCTCATAGTTGTGGTGTACTGAATCATTTACATGGTACATAGGATCATTTTGTATGGATTCAAATAATGGAAACGTCCCATGGAGCTTCAGGTAGGGTAGGGTGTGCTTGATCATGGTGTTCTCCCCATGTGACTTACACATGTTAGGGGTGGCCATGACTTCATGGGTTCACAAAAATTAAACAAAAATTAATATCTCCTTATTTACATAGAATCACGATTTATATCCTATAGTTTGAAATCACATGAACCTAATTTGCATTTTAAGGTATGGTTTGGCCCTAGGTGATTTTCCTTCAAAAACTTTCCTTATTTAAGACCCACTAAGGTCACTAGGCAAATGAAAATTCAAATCTTGGCCAATTGTTCTGATTTTTGGATATGTCATTCAGTTTATTAGTTTATGCCATTTCATTTTGTTTCGGGTCATTTCAATCTCCCGAAGTACCCAAAATGACAATTCTTTCTAATTTGGACCCCTTGAAGGTTGTTTGGCAAATGAAAACCCTAACCTTGACCAATTGTTCTAATTTTTGGATATGTTGTCCCATTAGTTGGTTCTTGTCTCCATACTTCATTTCAAGTTGTTTTGGGTTCCTGAGGATCACTAAATGAGACTTTTGGAACCTACTAAATTTAGCCCTAAAATCACCCAATTTCATTTGGCACCCAAATTCCACTGAATTGATGATAAATTTCATTTGTTTGAGTATAGAGAATTCAGGGTATTACAGTAGTAGAACATTTGCACTTCTCATTTCTCACTCATGGGTTCTGGTTACTGTGATACTTCTTTCTTCTACCGCGGTAGAGATAAGCAAAACTATACTTAGGCTCATCTAAGATGATATCCTTGCACAATTAAATGAAATATAAGATAGGGAATCATTAGAATATTATTTAAAAGTATTACAAACACCATGATCACCAAGAATAATGAATTGAATTCTGGCTCTTTAAGGTTGAAAAGTCAAAAGGCTTGGAATAGTAGTACAAGGGCTAGAAGGAACTAAAACAATAAGGTGAAAGTGATTTTTGAGTTTTAAACTACTATTTTGATTTAAATAAAGTATACATGTATGCTTGTTAGTCTATGACTATGTTTTAGATTGAAAATACATGTATGCTTTGAATAGAATATGGATACTTATAGTTATATGATTGATGAATGATGACATATGTTTTCAATAATATGTGATATATGCTATATTAATGATCAAGTAACATGCCTATAAGACAAATGAAATGTTGTTAGCATGCTTACATATGTTTTTCCTAGAGTATAATTCTGCTGTAACATGCTACTGTTTTGTTTAAACATTAAAGAAAGATTAATAAAGAACATAACTAGGTACTGGCGCAATGATGGATTTCATCGTGAGTGTTACAACCTAGACTCAACTTGCTAGTTATTTGATTTCTTGATTTAAAAATGGGAGTTTGGATTGACCCACATCGCGGATGAAAAGGTTGCGAGTGTTTGGATTGAATTCCCTAGATTTAGAACAATGACATGGATTTCTTTCGGTCTTAATGTCAGGCAATAAAAAATCAATTGTTTGAATAACCTAATCTATGAAAGTGTTTGACATGTGTATTTTATTTGATTGAAATAATAATTTAAATATTTGAGGTGATTCACTGGTTCTTTGAGCTCACCTCTTCTTTTCCAACCTTCTAGGAAACTAGTGATCAGAGGCTGCTTGGATAATGAGAATTATTTTTATTCAAAGTTTTCTTTTTTGGTTTCATAAGTTTTGTTTTATTCAGGCATGTTAGCTATAATTTTTTTTTAATTTGAAAGTTGTTTATTTGAATAAATTCTAAGTTCCTTGTACCTCTTGAATGTAAAAAAATATTTTTCAATTTTGGAATTTCAATTGGCTTATTTTACTTGAACATTTCAAAATGTTTTATGGGAACTTGTTTGAGTCTTTGTGACCAAGGAGTCTCATGGAATTGGGACAGAAAAAGAGAAACAAAGAAATGGAGAAAAGTGACAACCCATCTCTTGGGTGCCCTCAATATTGTTGATTATGATTCGCACGTGAAGTTAACATGCATGCTACTATTTATATTTGAGGGCATTATGGTAATTGCACCTTCCGAAATTGGACCAGCGCCACAAGGGGGAGGCGGTGTTTTACACACATATTTGTATGCATATTCATAGGCATGGTTATATTGTATACATATATATAAGTAAGAAGAATCAAAAAACTATTCTTCGGTTTGGATTCTACTAGTAGGCACAATCAACTAAGTAATTATGTGCTTTTGTTAGAACAAACATTTATTGTTTTGTGTTAAATAGTGAAGGAACAACTCTTAGATGTAATTTTAAAAGTTTGTGAATGAAATGGTTATCATTTGGCTATGTCATGTTGTCTACTATGGAATTTACGCCCAAACGATAGTAATGATAAACATTGTTTTTTCAGATGGCACACACAAGAGACCTGACTAACTAGATGGAAACTTCCGAAAAGAGTGTAATACCCAAGAAAATTAAAATATTTTTAAATAAATAATTAATTAAATAAAAACTTAAAATAATTTTTTATAAATAAATAAATAGTGGATAACATATATTTATTTGTAAGTTCAAGTTGAAAGATCTTAAGTAAAATAAAATTCAAAACTTGAACTCAAGAACCTAAATAAAATTAAATAAAATATTTTAGTGACAAGAATGGCTTCTTACCTTAGTTGGCTAAAGTATTGTGTCAATAACAAGAGGTCTCTAGTTCAAACCTTCACAGAATATTTTTTGTCAAAATATGCTAAAAGTAAAATTAAGATAAAATTAATTACAGTTGATCAACTAAGTGATCAATTAAATAAAAATAAAAAATTAAAGAATAAATTAATAATAATCTTGATGCAACATATAAATTAATAAAGTGTACAAGATATTATTTTATAGACAATTTACATTAAATTAGACTAAGATATGTGGCATTTTTTTAACAATTGTCAATGAAATTAAGATAACATCAAGGACCATAGGATTATTAATTTAAATTAAGCACCAATTATGAAATTTAAATTTTGAGATTCAAATTCAAATACACATCCTATTAAAGGAGTTGGTGGAGATAATATGGTTTAATTAGAAATTTAGAAAAAGAAAGAAATATTCCCATCATGGATAGCCAAGGATAGGAAAATTTTGAGGATTTGTGATTTGGTAAGTTTCACAAGAAAAGTAATGATAAAAGAAACCAAATAGATCAAATTTCATGGAAATCTCACAAAATGAGCTAGATTTAAAAACAACTCGAAAACCCTAGACACCAACCCTTTTGAAATCATGTAAACCATTCAAAAATTAAGGGCTATGATGTTATACTGAGGACAAGCCAAAGTGAGAATATATTAGAATTCAACACCAAAAACTTTCGTATGTGCATAAGTTAGAAAAAGCCCTTACTATCACCTACATTTTCTTATATAAACCCATGGAAACACACCCTTTCTTTTCTTTTTAGCACACTCAGCGATCCAATTTCTCACTCTCTCACATTCCATCTCATTGTCTTAGAGCTCTATAGTGAAATAGCACCAAGTGGAACGAGGAAAGAACATCAAAGTATGGAAAATGATCTTTTTTTTATGTGCTTCATGCTTTTTCTTCTTTTGTTCTCCTTCTTTTCCCAACTAGCATTGAACCACCTCAATTCAACTATCATGAAATCTATTTCAACACCAATTCCTTTTTTGAAATCATTCAAAAAACCAACAACAAAACCCCATAAAGAAACTAGCCATAAAACCTTTGAAAACTTAGTTATCTCCTCACTTGAACTGATGTTTTTAACCTAAGGAGAGACCACCCATGCAATCTCTCTGTGATTGTCCAAGACAGATTATTTTCCATCAGACCACCCTTGAATAACCATCAAAAACTCATTTGAAAATCACTTAAAAAAGGCATGCAAAAACACTTCTAACTACATCAAAAAACAATGTCAAACATACACTATGCACACCTTCTGACCATATCATCCACTTGGTATTTTAAGCCCATGCTTTAATATGTTGTTGTGTTTGTATTGTAGCCCGAAAAAAGTGTGAAAATTGTAGGAAAAAAGAGGGTATAAGTCAACTAAAGAAGAAGAATAAGAAGAAGGGCTGTAAAGGAGGTAAAATTTCTTAAAATCCTAGTTTGAAGTATTCATTTATGCAAATGGACGTGACCATCATTAAGGACTAAAGTATTACTTTTTCTTCTTTTCTTTTCCTTCTTTCCTCAACCACCATCAAACCAACTCAACTCAGCCACCATGAAATCTAGTCAACACCTATTCCCCTTTTAAAAATGTCTCAAATGTTAACCACAAAACCCGAAAAAGAAACTAGCCACAAAAGCCTTGGACACTTAGTCATCTCCTCACTTAAACCCATGTTTTTAGTCTAAGAAGAGACCATCCATGGGATGCCACTTTGAATATCCAAAACCTACTATTTCAGTATCAAGAAACCCTTCAAACCACCAAAGACCAGTTCAAAAATCTCTTCCAAAGGACATGCAAAAATACTTTAAATTGCATTGAAAAACCATGTCAAACCTACACTATATACAACTTTTGGCCATATTGTTTACTTTAATATGTTTTAATGCTAGTATTTTAACCTTGAAAGGTGTGAAATTAATAAGGAAAGGAAGGGTAGAAGTCACCCAAAGAAGAAGAAGAAGAAGAAGAAGGGCTTCCAAAGAAGGTATAATTTCTTAAAACTCTAGTTTAACGGGGTTTTCATATAACCTAATATTAAAAAGCGTAGGATTGAAGGCAGTAGTACCATGTTGCAACTCTTAAAATCTAGTAGGAAGTGGTTTAACACTGAAGATAAGTGATAGAGAATGAAAACCATAGTTCATAGCATTGTAAGTCCCTAATTGAGTACAAAAACCCTAAATTTGGGACACTTTTGGTGTACCCTTCATGAACAACTTAACATATGTTTATGGGTAACAAGAAACACCTACAATAAACTTAAAATCATATTAGGAACATAACCCAAGTGTTAAAGTTAGTCTCAAATGGTTAGTTATGTGAAATGACCAAACTGAACCCACCAAAATAAGGTATGTCCATGGTTTTAGTACAATGGGTGCATTATGACCATGGTTGCACATTCGGAACCTCAAACTCACATAAACATGCCTTAGTAAGTCATAGATAATTAATATTCGAGATTGTAATATAAATTTTATAGAACTTTGAGTTATCTAGATATGCCCGACTTGATACGAGCAATGAATGGAGCATTGTACTATACCCTTAAATGGGAAAAAATAAATAAGACTGAAGAAGATTTATGTATACTTGAGTATGAGATACAACATAAAACCTAACACTAGAATTTGACTGGTTAAGTTTAGAGAACAATGTATCAAATTGCTCATCTTTAGGAACTTAGAATGCGAGTATAGGTGGAAATGACTCCTAACTCTCTATTGTAATATAGTTATTGAAAGTCTAACATGAATAAGCCAATTTTTGTTGAATCTTGTAATTAGATTCATGTTAATAGGCCTTTTATTCTAGGTTGGTTTGCATGCTTGAATGATTATATTATTAAATTCATGTTAGGATATAAAATTATATATTAGATCACGCTATGAATAATAGAATCCTGTTCATGATATACTTATTGATAGGATCAATGCATATGTACAATTATTTTATTTATGGTATTCTTTCAACTAAAAAAATATGATAAAGAAACTCTATGCATACAGGCACCGCGTATCCATATTTTATCTCTATGGGTGTTGTCCCTAAAGAGTAGGCTTAGCATAATGTGTCCATATTAGACTACAACTATCTGATTCAATACGAGCAAAGTTACAGTCATCAACCTATATAGTATCACTTTCGTGTATGACTACTATGTAATTCTTGTTTAGGGAATATTCGCAAGATGACCCTACTTAAAAGTGTCTCTGATAGCCAATGTCTTTTAGAAAGGTGTCTTTGAGGGTTGATGCTTACTTTAGGAGGTATCCCAAAATTGTGCCCTAAATTGAGGGATTTCTCATACAAGAGAAGGGAAATACCAAGGAAGAAAACCATTTGATTGTAATGTCAACCCTAAAATAATGAATTGTTCAAGTCTCTTAATTTTTAGAAGTGCTTGCATATTAATGTTTTCTTAATTTTTATAATGCATAAGATGTCTTTAGGATAATCCATTAGGTTCCTTTGAGCTCACCCAATTTCCTTCTATTCTTTTTAAGCACATACTAAACCGAGTGACCTAATGAACCTTGTTAAGTCTTTTTAATCTAGTCTGAGTCAACCATGGGGCCTAATATTTTTCATTTTAGTTTATTTTGTTATTTTGTCTAATCCATGAATCTTGTAATGGCTTATGAGCTAAATCATTTAGTTTTGTTTATTTGAAACTTTGCATGATTATCTAAGTTTTATATGATTTCATTTTACTTGATGATTCATCTATTATTTAATGATTTAGCAATCCTTTGAATGCGTATGACGAAATGATGGCGTAGTATGCCCGACGTTTAGTTGACCCCATAATTATAATTAATATTCATTTATCTCCTTGTATTTATTGTACCTAAGGGTGTTTTTATAATTTGGCTTTAGTACAATTAGGTGACCTAAGGTCACGGTGTTACAAAGTTGGTATTAGAGCCCAATTAATATGTAAATAGAGCAAATGTTCAAAACATAAACATAAGCTATAGGTTCAATGGAAGAACTTTTCAATGGTGTTATTGAGTCCTTGGGTTTCAGAAATGACCTTGGGAAGAGACTTGGGTGTTGCAAAAGATGACATAGTAGATCATGATTAAAATTTTCTATGACATAGGTTAAAGATTGAAATGTGTTTAGCAATGAAACGCTTGTTTGGTCAGGATAGGAAATCAAGATGATCTTGAATCTCTACTTTCTACATGGTATGGGATACATAAAGATTTGGGGTATATAGGAATCTTGGATTTTGTGATTGATAGGTTGTGTTTGGTTTATGGGACAATTGAGTATTGTGGTGCTTGTGTAACACCATGCAATTTCTCTAAAGCGTAACACATCACAATCAGAAATATAAAATAAAATTGTGTGTTTGCAGAGAAATGAAAACTTAAAATAATTTAACAAAGAGAAGTGCTTGTGAGTAGGAATTGAAAAAAAAAAACAATGAAGACTGTTAAAAAATAAATAATAGCCTTTTTATGCACACAGAGAATAGATTCTTAGGATTGATAATGTTTAAATTAAAATTATGAGGTTCATGAAATATTTTTAATTGAAAGAAAAATAAAAATAAAATAACACGATGCTTGTGTGCACATTGATAACAAAAATATAAAATCAAATATTGGTTTAAGAAATGAAATTAAATATTGGTGGATTAAAATTTAAGATTTGTTGGAGAAATGAAATTTAACATTGAGTGATTGAAAAAAATGATGAAAGCTTGTTTTCCAAGCTATGAAAGAAAAAACTAAGAACAGGGGTTTTGTTTGGTTGGAGGGTAACGATCAAAGATGAAGAAAAACAATGAACAAGATTGATTTGGGGTTTTTCATTTGTGTGTTGTGCTTTTCCAGATTAGGGGCAAACTGATTTTGGTTTGGTTCTGATGATCAAGCGAAAGAACGAAGAAGGAAAAATTTCAGATTTGGTTTGGCTTGACGAACAAGAAGAAAAGAAGAAAAAGCTACAGCTTTGGGCAGAAATGAAGAAGAGAAGATGATGGAAAAAAGAAGAAAACTAGAAGAGAAGAAGCCGCAGCGTTTGGATCGAAACGAAGGAGATGAACTAGTGCAATTTGGTGAGAACGAAGCAGATGGCGCGATCTGGTTGTGTGTGTAGGACTTGAAAAGTATTTCAATGTTTTAATGTAACCATTGAACGATATTATATGTTTAAGATTTACCGTTTTAATAGAAGTTTTTGAAGAAATTTCGCGACATGATTTGTGATTTATGATTTATGATTTCAGATTTTTTTAGTTTGTTTTGTCTAAATGTGGAAATTTGATGAATACAATGGAAAGTTATTTTTATCTTTTATTTTATGTGAAATGTGTTTCTAGATATTTATTTGAGAACTATCTATTAGGAACTTGATTTTGAAGAAAGAGATTTTGACAAGAATATTTTAAGTAGCATTCCAATTTTTCAACAGGCGACAACCGGCGCGTGAGGTTTTTCTTCACTAGACCCATAGCACATGACGGGAGGTCTGATTGAGAGTCGGGGTGTTACAATATAGTATCAGAGCCCAGAACTATGATACATTAGGATAGACTTGATTTTTCACCAGATTTGATTTTCATTGAAATGGAAATTTCAACGAAATTTTTATTTTAACTAAAAATGGATTTCATCGGATTTGATTTTCACCAAAAAATGAGCTTTTTTAAATATAATTTTGAAAAGTAGTGAATGGGTAGAAGACTAGAGGAGAGTAAGTGATGCCATCTTACTTGAGTTGTGTGATACAAGTACTAGTAGTTGTCCCTAATGGTTGACCTCTTCTCGAGATAAAGGTCCCTTAAGATCTGATTTTCTTCTACCAGAGGATGTCCCTGATAGTTGACCTTTGTTCGGATGAAAGGTCCTAGAGGGTTGATTGCTACTTAGGAAAGGTCTAAGACTTGGAACCAATGGTATCACAAGGAATAATTGTATAAAATAGATAGATGTTAAATATTAGGTGGCTAGAGATCTAGACAAGATTGAGGTGATGCCAGAGTACCTGAGTCACTGGTTGCAAGTGTGACTTGAATACTGAGAGGTATCCCTGATAGTTGATCTCTTCTCGGGGAAGGAATCCCTGAAGGTTGATGGCCCTTCTTAGAATGTGCGCTGTCCCCGATGGTCTGATCCCAACTCTGAGAAGATGTCCTTGAAGGTTGATCCTTGTTCAGGAAAAAGTTCTATTTGAGAACTATGGCAAGAGTAGGATGGGGTGCTCAAACCTGAAAGCACAGATGGAAGCTTGGGATTGCATTATGCTAGCATGCATTATTTGCTTGTTTGTTGGGTGGTTGTTTGTAATATATTTAGGATAATTAATTTAAGTATATACCCAAATTCCTATACCGAGAAATAAACGAAATGTTGTCGACTTAGAAGCATAAACCCCTAGACCACTGAGACAGATCGAAAACTTAGAGAAAATGCACCTGGAGTCACAGTAGCATAATAAACGCGAAAGTGTATAGGTTGGTAGGAAGCCATGATCATTATTATAAGTCTCAATATCCAAAGTTTTAAAAATAAAGCTTGATTTGATTTAGTCATTGAAATTGGCTATTTTAGTAAGATTAAATTATTGGATACTGAAGTATTTTGACTCATTGATAATGTCAAGCACAAGGGAAGAACCTAGTAGAATGGTAGTCATAGGAGAAACTACAGAAAAGTTTGAGCCTAGAAATGAGGCCATGCTAGTAGTAGAGGGATCAATAGGGGTTCACATCCCTGAGATCATCACAGAGAATGGTAGAGTAGGTAGTGAAAATCCTGTAGTTACTAGAAGCACCACAACCGCTAGTACCAGTACAACCATTAGTATAGCTCAAGCTCACTAGAATGTCATGGATGTTACACATGATACCTGGGTTAGAGTATCATAGTTCTTGTATTAAATCACACCAGAGTTTGTGAACTCATACTTCTTCTCAGCGTTAATTCGGTAAGAAGACTACATTCACAATTGTTCCACTGAAAATAGGATGCACATTATCCCAAAATCACTAATGGAAATGGAAGATGTGATACATCTAGCTAAACGGTGGTGACCATTATGGAACACTAGGAAACAATTGAGCTGCATCAATTCAAACATCCATTGAACTACCCAACTATGTGAAAGGCTTGAGGAAATATAAATTGATTCTCAGGGAATACTTTCAAAGGAGCAACAAACTCACATCCTTTATCATTCCAAGATGATGAGTCTAATGTGGGCAGATAAATACGCCGGCTGTATTTATGAATTTGATGAATAAGATTTGGCTGAAGATCCTCTATATAGGGTTAGAGTGGCACAACGGAAGCGAAATGGCCCATTTGAAAATTTAGATCGATTGACCAAGGTAGTTACTTCCCATCTATTCGATCCACAAACTTAGTGAGTAAACTAAGCGGTGGTATATTCTAGAAATTGTGAGACATACCATTTGGATATTAACGTGATTCAAATTTCGAGAAATGAGAATTTAAAATTATTTAACAAAGAGAAGTGCTTGTTGAGTAGGAATTGAAAAAAAAACAATGAAGACTGTCAAAAAATAAATAATAGCCTTTTTATATGCATAGAGAATAGATTCTTAGGATTAATAATGTTTAAATTAAAATTACGAGGTTTGCAAATTATAAGTAATGGAAAGAAAAATAAAAATAAAATAACACGATGTTTGCGTGCACATAGAGAACAAAAATATGAAATCAAATATTGGTTTAAAAATGAAATTAAATATTGGTGGATTAAAATTTAAGATTTGCGAGAGAAATGAAATTTAACATTGGGTGATTGTAATAACCCAAAATTTTGTCAAATAATTAAAGATAAATAAGTTTAATGAAATTAAATGAAATACGTAAAGTAAATCAACTTTGAAGATTTTAGGAAACTTTTGAGTGCAAATTATGGGTAGGCAAATGAAACCTTAATTTGATATTTAAATCAAAATGTCAATTTAGCATAATTAATTTTGAAATTTAAAGAGTTGTTTTCATTTCTTAAGAAATAAAGAATAGAAATAAAATATATATATACACACATATATATAGGTTAATGTGTGTGTGAATAATGTGTATTAGCATAATGAATGTTAAATACTACATATTATAGGAATATGTATATAGAAGCATTTACATAATTGAAAAAAATGTAGTATGCATGTATTTATCTAAAATAAATATAACATTACATAAGTATCAATTTATAATTACATAAATAATTATCTGAAAATAAAAATATGAAATAAATATAAATAAAAATATATGAAAATGAAGAAATTAAAAATGTAGATTATTAAATTGTTGGCATTAAAAATATTAAAGAAATAGAAATATATCTAATAAATACAATATTAAAGAAATAGAAAGAAGGAAACATTAAGAAATTAATAAAATGGAAAGACTTGTGCAATAAACCATGTTTACATCAATTAGAAAGTGTATAATTGACAAATTTCGGATAATAACAACCTTAGAAGGTGATTTTCGTAATAGAAACTGCATCCAATGGCCAGAAATACGTAATCTACATGATCTACGATCCAACGGTCAAGATCAAGGCCACACCAAACGCTCGGATGCACTGAATCACTAAAATCCAACGGTCCACAATCAATCTGCCCGATCCAATGAATGAGATCGAAACAAAACCAGCGCCCGAATGCACCGAATCATCAAGATCCAACGGCCCACGATCGATCCATCAGATCCAACGGCTCACGATGCAGGCGTGTTCGGAGATCGCGAACGTACCGCGATCGAGGAAGATCAGACAATTCAGATCTATTTCATTAATAACGATCGAGATCCGAACACTACGATCGATGACAATCCAACGGCCAGGATCTGTGCTCGCATTGTGATGATCATCAGTGCTGCGCTCGAAGTTTATCCGACGGTGAAGATTAAAGCCGCATTGTTAATCGCGAAAGGTGCTGCGCTCGAGGATGATCTGATGGCCCGAATTTGAGATGTCTTCGATCGATCGCGGACTATTGCTTCACTCAAGGTTGATCTGAGCGTCCAGAGCAAAGCTGCATAAATGAAGATTCGCACACCGCGATCGAGGCTCATCTAACGGTCCAGATCCAACGCGCTTTGATGATCGCGAATGGTGTGCTGCGTTCGAGGAAATCCAGTGGTCCAGATTTGATACGACTTCTGGATGATCACGAACCGTTGATGCGATCGAGGTTCATCAACGGCCCAGATTAATGCTCCGATTTAAAACGAGAAAAATAACTAAAAATTCACAAAAAAATTTGAAAAAAATTCCAAAAAAAATTAAAAAATTGTTTCTAAATTCCAAAAAAATTATTCAAATACACTTGTTATTTTTCTATGCTTGGGGGGGGCACGAAATTTTGAATAATTAGCAAGTTTCCTACAAGGAGAACATCACAAACTTACCATTCTATGCCTTTTTGAACTCTATATAAAGGACCCCTAGTGCTCTCATTGTTTTCATCCCAAATGAAGAACATACTAGTCCCTCTTGACTCTCTCTGGCCTTATTCTTGGCAATCCCCTCAGTTCTTGAGTAATCTTGAGTGTTCTTGAGATTTCTTGAGAGTTCTTGAGTGTTTAGAAGCTTTGGAGTAATGGAACTCTACCAGATTTCAGAAGTGTGCAGAAGAGATTTGCTTAAGATGGAAGTGATTTCTAACTTTTACTTCTTTATTTTACTTTGAATAAGTCTTGCATGTGTGATGATGTTTTGAAGTTGAATGATTGAATATATGTTTTAAATATGCATTCTTCATTTATTTGATGTGCCATGAATATACATGTTATGCATGTTTAGAAATAAAAAATAATGATGCATGATATGCTTGAATTGTGCCATGAATAAATATTTGATGATTCATGTTATGTATATGTTGCATTGATGGTTTGATCCGATATTATGTGTTTTATCACTAAGAAAAGATTAAATAATGATTCAATCCACATACCGGCACGATGATGGACTACATAGTGTCATAGTGTGTGTTCTACCCCTGATTCGGCTTGTCGGCTTACCTTTGATGATTTTGAACTGGGTTTCCAAGAGTGATCCCACTTCATAGATATTGCGTTTGAGTTTCCAAGAGTGATTCTCTCTCCCAACGATGTGGAACACAGAGATTAAACTCTTTCGGTTCGAATGTCAACCATAAACAAGAAATTTATTTGAATCGCCTAATGTACAAAAATTTTTGATATGCTTGGTTTGTTTGAATTGAAATAATGACTTAAATGTTTAGAAAGATCTAGTGGGCTATGTGCTCACCCGTTCCTTCTATTTTTTAGGTAATTGAATTACATGAAGACTATGAATATTAGTTAGGTTCTTTTTATTTACAAAGTTTCTAATTTCATTGTAAGGGCATGTAACCCAAGTTTTGAATCTTCCGCTGTAATAGTTTTTCTTCAAAATCAAATTATGCACTAAATTTATTTATTTAATTGAGTTTATGAATTTCAGTTATTTCTGGTACTATTGCCTTATTAAATTCTTAAAATTTAAGTTATGTACTATTAAATACAATCAAGGCATGAAATAATTGAAATAGAAAGTGATGCAAGTTGTATACTTGTACATGTAACACCGGCCCGACCCAGCATTTGGTTTAGTCTACTGTCAAGAGAATGATGGTCATGTCCAATGCTTAAAGATGCGGGGGTTGGGGTGTTACAGTGATTGGAAAAAAAAAGATGAAAGCTTGCTTTCCAAGCTATGAAAAAAAATAAAAAAATAGGGGTTTTGTTTGGTTGGAGGTTAATGATCAAAGAAGAAGAAGAATGATGAACAAGATTGATTTAGGGTTTTTTGTTTGTGTGTTGTGCATTTTCAAATTAGGGGTAAACTGATTTTGGTTTGGTTGTGATGATCAAACGAAAGAACGAAGAAGGAAAAATTTTAGATTTGGCTTGGCTTGACAAACAAGAAGAAAAGATGATGAAGCTATTGCGTTGGGCTGAAATGAAGAAGAAGAAGACGATGTAAAGAAGAAGAAAACCATAAGAGAAGAAGCTGCAGCGTTTAGATTGAAACGAAGGAGACAAGCTGGTGCGATTTGGTGATAACGAAGCAAATGGCAGGATCTGGTTGTGCGTCTAGGACTTGAAAATTATTTCAATGTTTTAATGTAACCATTGAACGATGTTATATGTTTAAGATTGATCATTTTAATAGAAGTTTTTGTAGTGATTCTGCTGTGTGATTTATGATTTTAGATTTTTCTTTTTGGTTTGTTTTGTCTAACTGTGGGAATCTGGTGAATACAGTGGAAAGTTATTTTGATCTTTTATTTTATGCAAAATGTGTTTCCAAATATTTATTTGAAAACTATCTATTAGGAACTTGAATTTGAAGAAAGAGATTTTGATAGGAACATTTCAAGAGCATTTCGATTCTCAACACACGACAACCTGGCGTGAGGCATTTCCTTGCTAGACCCATAGCAGCTGACGGGAGGTCCGATTGGGCGTTAGGTTGTCATAGCTTGGGAGGCCTTAGTCATCAGGACATTTACAAAATTGCTTGGGTGTAATGAAATCCCTAAGTGGAAACCAATGTCATTGGGCAAGAGTGGTTTGAGACACCACAACTTTGAGGCATAGGTGGAAACTTAGGAGTTTTCATATGTTGGATTGAAACTTTTTGATTGCTTGAATGGTTTTTGTATACATATTGTGATTGTTATTTGTCGAAAATGAATAATTAATTACTCAAAACTAAAAATCATGTACCCAAAAACATCTAAAGGCTTAGAAATACCTCACTCAGAACTTAGAAGAATGAACTTAGGTCACTTGAACAATTGAGAACATAAAGACACAAATCTAGAGTTTTGATCGCATGAATGATGGACAAATAAATAAACATATATAATGTAGAAAAGTAAGGCAATTAAGATGGTGATAGTTACAACAAGAAAAATTTCTATATAAGCATAGTAGGAATGGCTATCATCACAGTCTAAAAGATATTTTCATATCCTGGTTTTGAGTAGTTGTATACACACCCACGATTGTTCTAAAATGAATAATGATGTTGCAATTCTCCATTTATATTGAGAATTTTGCTTTTTTACATTTAATATTGTTGGATTGAATTATTGGAATAACTTGTGACTTATAAATAATAGCAAAAACGAGGAGAAATGCAATGAGGGAAGATAAAACTGATGATTTTGGTCAATGGGACCAGAGAGCTCATATAATAGTAGCAGCTCCAATGATAACAATCTTATTGCTAGAAATAATGGCATAGATCATCCAACGGGTAGTAGAGCAAGTTATGAGGGTTGTATTTCAAGCACAAAATTCACCCCCAGTCCAGCCATAACCAGATACAACCACAAAATTCACCCCCAGTCTAGCCATAGCCATAGCACTTGCTTCAGGCTCAGTAGACCCATTTTCGTTCTGGCCAGTAGAACCAACCCAACTTATGATTGATGATAAAGAGCAGCAAAATCTCGTAATTGATGATGAGTTTCAAAAAATGCTTTTGAATACCTTCGATGACAAATTGGATTATATGCCAACTAATGTATGGTTTTTGGAAATGAATAGGTATCTAAATGCTTTGGGAGCAAATAGCCCTTGGAAAGTAGCACTAGGAACACACCAGTTTATGAGACCCAACTATGATTGACCTACACATAGATATGTCCACAATGAATTGGGAGCAGTTCAATACACTATTCTAGGATAACTTCTTCTCCATGACAATTACTAGGAGCTTTAGTTGAAGTTCATCTATGATAACTTTTTCTCCATGGCAGTCAATATGCAGATTCAGTTGGAGTTCATCCAACTAACTCAAAAGACTATGACAGGGTCCAAGTATGAGCAGAAGTTCACTAAACACATAGACTTACCCTAAAACTTGCGAAGGATGAGTAGTCCAAGCAGACAAGTTTGTTGAGGGACTAAGGATGGAAATAAGGAAGATCACAATTCCTTTGGGAGTGAGCACCCTCAAGGAAATATTAGTTAGTGTAAGTTGATAGAGCAAGACTATAACCTCGAACAAGTCTAGAAGAATGGGAACAAGAAGCCACAGCTAGAGTAGGTAGCACGAGCCTCACAAAAGAGGTAGAATAGAAATGAAGAGTATAGGGCACTGCAAAATTGTAATTAGGTGCAAAATAGTAATAAACAATAAGAAACTTGACCACCCTAGCAACAATTCCAACATAGACGACCATTGCATCAGACATAGCAAAATCATGCTAGAGTTGACAAAGAACAAGCAAGGAGACAAGGAATGTTTTATTTTTGTGCTCAAGGAAAACACTTAGCTCGACAATGCCAGGTGTGAGGTCAACAATCACACCATTTATGCAAACCAATGGGAATTTTATGAATTAGGCTAGTCGACCTCAATAAAGGCCATAGTAGTAGTAGCCCTAGCACCAGCCACAACAACTACAAAGGATAGGATAGAATTAGAATTGTGGCCAGAACCAAGCTCTATTGTATGTGATGGAAGATGTTCAAGCAAAATCCCCAGCAACCATAGAAGGTACATTCTTCTTACTTAACATTATTGTTAGAATGATGTTTAATTCCTATACTACATGATCGTTTATCTCTAAGGAATTAGCGAACGTATTACAATTAGTTTGTAGCCTATTACGAACACCATTGCATCTAGCCACAACCATAGGAACTATTGTAGGTTTTAGAAAGAATTATAAGTGTGAACTGAGATTATTGATTAAGATGGTGATAGAGGACCTTCACATCTTACCATTTTATAAGAATGATGTGATATTGTGCATGGATTGGATGACTCATTATTGGGCTCAAAATAATTGATATAAAAAAGAATCACACTAACTCTACCTTCAAGCAAAATTGTTAAAGTCTATACTGATGTAAATAAAGTGCTAAGGAACCATATGATATCAATGTTATGCAACATGACTCAAGGAGAAGACTTCAAACAACTTGTTTATGAAAGCTCTACTGAGGTACATACTAAGATTCAAGATATTCCTCTTGTGAGGGTTTACTAAGAGTTTTTTTCAAATGATTTGTTGGGACCACCTCCACAATACGAAGTAGATTTCAAGCTTGAATTGTATCCCAAAATTGATCTAATAGCTATTCCACCAAATTGAATGACACATATTGAGTTGGTTGAATTAAAGATTGAACTAGTTAAGCTCTATGAAAAAGGATTCATTCATCGGCTGAGTCATCATGGGGAGCATCGGTATTGTTTATCAAGAAGAATGGTAGATCTATGAGGTTACATGTCAACTAACAAAGGCTAAGTCATGAAACAATAAAGAAAAATTATATATTGCCTAGAATTGATGATCTTTTCGATCAATTAAGATCAACCACACTCTTATCTAAGATTGAATTGAGATCAGGATATTATCTATTGTGCATTCAAGATGTAGATATTCTGAAAACAATTTTCAAAACTAGATATGAATACTTTGAGTCTACAGTGATGTTGTTTGGGTTAACTAATGCACCGAAAACAATCATGGATTGATTGAACAAAGCTTTTAGACCTTACGTTGATCGAATCATAATAATTTTTGCCAATGACATATTGATATATTCTAAGCCTAAGGAAGAACACACAGATCATTTGAAGATTGTACTCAAGACTCTTAGAGAACACTAGTTGTAAGTGAAGTTCAACAAATGTGAGTTATGGATGAATATGGTCAGCTTCTTAGGCCATGTTGTTTCTACATATTGGATATTAGTAGACCTGGGAAAGGCTGTAGCAGTCATGAATTGAAAGCAACCTAAAATGAAAAATGAGATCAAAAGCTTCTTGGGAGTAACTGGGTATTATAAATGGTTCATGCAAGATTTCTCCAACTTAGCAAGACATATGGCCAAGCTTACTTGGAAAGGTGTCAAGTATATATATATATATATACACAAAAGGAAACAAAAATAAATAATAATAATAATAATAATAATAATAATAATAATAATAATAATAATAATAATAATAATAATAATAATAAAAGGGGGCACAAGGCTGGGCTTGCTTGAAATTGCGCTGGGCCAGCTCGCGCGTGAAGCCACGCTAGGCCCTGGACCAAGGCCTAGCTCCAAATCGCGCAGGTGCGTGACTTTTTTAAAATATATAATATATATATATAATATATATATATATATAGAAAACATTTACAAAAAAATCTAGAAAAAACCCTAAAATGTGTTTATTCAAACCTAGTCGCAAAAACCAATAAAAATGAAATTTTTTCTATTTAAGAAGCACCCAAAAATCACAAATCTACTCCTAGAAGACCCTATATAAACCCCTCTACCCCTTCATTCTTTTTTCATCCTAACAATAACTGAATAGAGTTCCTTCTTACTCTCTCTACCTCTCTCTTGACACCTAGTGTTTTTTTTTTTCTTTCTTGAGTTGTTCTAAACAACTAGCAGAGTAGTAGCAAAGGAGTGCTGCACAAATCTAGAGCAAGCAAGGGGGAAAGATCTACAAGATCTAAAGAAGGGTCAAAAGGAAGTGATTTGGAGGTGCAATGACTCACACTTTTTACTTTATTATTTTGATTTAAATAGAGTTTGATTTGGTGTATTGCTTTGATCTTTTATACATGTCATATAGAATATGTATACTTAAGGTTATAATGATGCATGAACTATGATGTTATGTTATCATGCTTGTATGTTTAAATTCTGCTGAATTATTTAAATGTATTGTTCACAGAATTAATATAACATTAAATAAAGACCCTAACCACATACTGGCACGGGGCGGATGTTCCTTATGAGCATTCTAATTAAGGGTTATGAGAAGATAGAGGGTTTAAAGTTGATCCTACGTCAACTCTATTGGTTTGAGTTTAGTATAGTAATTCTTTCGCAAGCGATTGAAAATGTTGGGAGGTATCCTTTCGGACTTTAATGACAACTAAAATAATAAATTGTTTGAATCATTTAATTCCTTGTAAGTGACTGTTATGCATGTTTTATTTTGTAGAAATAATGAATTAAATATTTGGGACGATTCACTGGGCTTTGTAGCTCACCCCTTATTTTTAACATTTTAGGAGTTTAATTATCAAGGTTGCATTAAAGCCATTCAATACGTAGGAATTTTTATTGAAATTCATTGTAGGGCATGTGGGCCCAAATCTATTTATTTATTTTACTTCATTGTAATGAAGGTTGAATTATTACTTGGATTTTTCCATTAAATAATAAAAGATTTAATTTATTCCATGGCATCATGAGCTTATATAAATTATTTTGTACATAGATTAATGTGTACAAGATATCTCATGGATGTGGGATTTAGAAAGGAAAAAGGACAACGTATTACGGGCCCGCATCCCGGGCAGCCCAAAAACATTGAAAAAGGATACCGTCGAATGACATGGGCCCGAGCATGTGAGGTAAGGATGAGAAAAAATTGATTGGTGAGGTAAGACCTTTAATTTGAATTAATTTAGAAATCTCTACCTCCAGTTTTTGAAATTAAAATTGTTTTGAAAAATTATTTTTCAAAAAAGAAATCTATGTTTTTCAACTGTTTTGTTTGGATACAAAGATTACAAGTTGAACTAATAGTGGGTAAGCCTTGTCCCAAGTAAAGCTAAACATTGAAAGAGAGACTGGTTCTCCCATTCTAGAAAGCACGATTACTAAGTAGACTTCGATTTCGCCATTCGTTGTGGAGGTTATCCCACTAGCTCATACGAGTAGTCGAAGTTGAATAACACACTTATTTTCTACGAAAGGAAACTAAGAGGTGGTAATTAAAGGCGAGGAACTTACTATAGTTCAAAGGAGATGCCAAGGGTAGTATCACGAGTAGATGAATGTAACACCCCAACCCCTAGAAACAAGTTTAAGCTCAACCACAAGGGGGGTTGGGTTGTATGTTATATTTATAAGTACACAACTTGCATCTCAATTCCTTTATTTAAACACTTATTGAAAACATTCATAGATACATCACAATGTATTAAATTTCAATTCAATAAGGCTATATAATTAGATAAAGGAATACTTCAAATTCTTTATTTATTCAAATAAAATAAAGAAAGTTACATTCTTTAATCAAAACTTGAGTACATAACTTTCAAAACTTAAATAAATTTTAGTAGAAGTCTTAAATTCAAAATTTGGGCAACATGCCCTTAAAGTAAAACTTTCAAAACTTAGAAATAATCTAACATCCATGGCTTTCATGATTCAAGTCAATTTCTTGAAAAATAAAAGGAAGGGGTGAGCACATAGCCCAGTGGATTATTCATTAAACAATTAAGTTACTATTTCAAATCAATAGCACATCTAAATTCAAACACTTTCATGCATTAAGTGATTCAAGCAACTTTTTGGTTGTAGTTGACGTTAAGACTAAAAGGGGTTCTACTCCCTTGATGTTCTTAATTTAGGTACCCCTCTTTAGGGTGAAAAGACATTTCTGTGTCACTTTTCATTGGATACCACATACCAAGTATCCCTTAGTTGTGCCTTGCAATCACACACTCCAAGCATCTGTTAAGAATACCCATAGCACCTATACGGGTTATTATAACAGTACGTGATTTTTATCTTCAATTTCTTATATTTAAGAATCACATAATCATAAAAGAAATTCAAAATATAAATATCAGAATTTTAAACAACCAAGAAAGCATGAAAACATTACATCACATGCTTGAAACATTGAATTAAGTCCTAAACATGGATTCTAAGCACGGCATGCACTCATGAGTGATTAAAACATAAAAATATGCTAACTAAAATTAAAATATGACTAAACATGCTGAAACTAAAATAAGACATGCTGAAAATTAGAATTTAAACAAGCATTAACATGCTAGAAATTTGAAAGAGCAAAGTAGAAGTTTAAGAAATCCCCTCCACCTTAATCCGAGCTTTTGTTGAATTCGACAGAGGTTCGCCTTATCAACCACTTTCATAACTTTAAACCACCAACAAGACTACTTCAACAACTCTCTAAAATACTGAAATAACAACTTCTCACACAAGAGAGAAAAGATGAGAAGAAGTGCCAAGAAGAGGGCAAAAACAAACAAAGAGGGAAGTATTAACTCTTTGCTTTGGGATGAGATGAAAGTGAGCAAGGGGAGTTTATATAGATGTTCATGAAAGCATATGGGACGTCCTAGGGCAGCTTGGGAAGCTCACAAAAATTTGGACAAGTTTCTATACATAAAGGGGATGGTTTGCATAAAGAGGGCAAGTGTGCTCATGGTTGGCAAGTGGGACCATTATGGCTTTCTAATTCAAAATATATGAGTATAATCTTGTTTCCTAACTATGTGTGAACACAAAAGAGGTTTAAATCATATTCTAATTCAAATGGGACGTCCCTTATTTGCTCATGGAAACTTTCCTTTTTGGTTTCCTTGTTTGCTTATCACACAAATACACAAGGAATACTTTCCCATTTTCTTATTTCTTGGACATCAAGTATGGGTGTACAATATCAAATTTGAGGGAACACCATATAATAGTCAAAGATGCCCATTTTGGTTCCAAGAAACTATCTAAATAGGGTTACTCATATGTGTGCACACACACATGTACGCGGTTGGGCTGATTTTGGCTTAAGTAGGTGTGGGTGTACACAATCAAGTGGGGGTAACCATGAAATCAAGGGTTCACAAAAAATCAAATAAATATTAGTATCTCCTTATTTTCATGGAATTATGATTAATATCCTATAGTTTCGGAATCATATGAACCTAATGCACATTTTATGGTATGGTTTGGCCCTAGATGGTTTTCTTTCAAAAACTTTCCTTATTTATGTAACACCCCAACCCCCATATCTTTAAGCAGTGTACATTGCCACCGTTCTCTTGACAGTGGACTTAACAAACGGCGGGTTGGGCCAGTGCTACATTACAAGTGACACACACTTGTTCTTTTCTTTTCAATATCTCGTGCCTTTGAATAAAATTTAAGAATACAAAACTTTCAATAAAATCAAGGCAATTTAAAAGAGATAAAGAAATTCAAACTATTTTATTCATAATAGAAAAATTGAAAGTATTAAACCCTTCAAAAAGAACTAATTATTACAGTGGAAGACTTCAAAATACTTTTCAGTAAAAAATATAAAAACTTTGGACAACATGCCTAAAAACTCAAAAAACAAATACAATACTGTAGACACTTTCTAAGTACTATCTATTTTCAATTGCTCCATTGGTTCATGTTCCTGAAAAATAAGAAAAGAAGAGTGAGCACATAGCCCAGTGGATCCTTTTTGAACAACCATCTTTCATATTCAAACTCAAAAAACAATCATAATTCAAACACTTGCAATCATTAGGCGTTTCAAACAACAATTTGTTTAAGTCGAGTCTTAGACCAAAAGGTCTTTTACTCCCTTGATGTTCTTAACTAAGTAAATAGGGCCCACTTGGCATCAACCCATTAGTGGCACGTGTTGGCATCAACCTATTACACATGGTGACCCACCAGTGGTACACGACCCTCAAGTACTTAGGTCTGAAAACCATATAACCTAACTTATATGAAAAGAACATCCATAGTGTCGCCATGACCCCTATGATGGAACGTGGTTATTATCACCATCGTCTTTGATTAATTCTCATAGGATGATTTCATAAAATAAACTTCAGAATATGAAATCAAACTAAAACTCATAATATACATGGTTAATTCATGAAACAATCATGAAACATGCATAATACTTTAATTTAAAAGCCTAAGCATGATAGTAATATGGCATGGATGGTATAATTGCTCAAACATGAATCAAAACTGCAATACTGAAATAAACATTTAAAATTCTAGAATTGAAGTTGAAAATCGTTGAATTCAGTGAAAAGCACATAACAATGAGCATGCCATGAATTTAAATAAGAACAGAAAGGAGTTCTAGAAATCATTTCCACCTTGTGATGCTTTCTTCCAGAATTTCGGCAACAATTTCCCTCACATACTAATGCCAATGAATATCGCCCAACTTAATTCTCCAATTCGAGAGAAGAACTTCTCACACACACAAGAAGGGAATATGGGAAAAGGTGCCAAGAAGAAGGCTTAAAGAAAACAAGAAGAGAGCTCAATTCTTATTTTTTGGAATGAATGAAATTGAGTGCCTAGGGGGGTTTATATAGGTTATCCAAGGGAGAAAATTAGAAAGTATTGTACTCTTCTTTGAATAAAACACTCTAATTCTCCCTAATTTTGTACTTTCTAATTTTTGGAGCAAAATGAGTAATTTTTGGATTTTTTCGAATTTTAGAAATATTTTTTGAAATTTAGAAACTATTTTTCAGAATTTTTGGATTAAATTTCCTATTTTTCGTTATTTTTTCGGTAATTTTTGTATTTTAAAATTTTTATTTAATCTAGTTCCTAGGATTTTCCTCGAGGCACGCATTTAGGTTTGATCAGAGTCTTTGGATTGATCTCGCATCAATTAACAGATATCAGAGTCTCGATCTCAGCTGTTGGATTTCCTCGAGCGCATGAACGATCTCGATCTAATCAAAACAGCTTCAATCTGGACTATTAGATGATTCTCAAATTCAGCACTGTTTGCGATCTCTCAACGCAACTTTGATCTCGACCGTCAGATGATCCTCGATTACTGTGTGCGGATCTGATTTTGTAATCAATGAACTCGCTTCTGGTCGCATGATCATCCTTGAGTTACGTACACCGATCTCTAGCTGTTTGATCTTGATGATTCAGTGTGCTTGTGCGTACGTGCAGATCTAATCTTGGCCGTCGGATCGTGAGTTCAGATTCCAGATCTATGGTTTGCAATATTTTGAGTTTATTTTTTATTTTTCAACCGAATTTCTTGCTTTCTTTTCAGATTTTTTTTTCCAAATCTCCATCTCAGTTGACTTTCTAATCCTGTTTTCATCAAAAATTGCACATATCCTTGTATTTTTGGCTATGATATCCCATTTTATGCATTATAATCATATTTTTTCTTCAAAAAATCCCTGAAATTGGTTTTCTATTCCTCATTTGGGTAAATAAGACTTGCCAAAATTCTCATTCGTCAATTCTATATAATTTTCTAAGTAAAAAATTCAATTTTCATATGAAATTTTCGAGATGTTACAACCTACCCTCCTTAGAAAAAAATTCCGTCCTCGAAATTTGTACAATTTAGGTATTCCTTATGAACAGATGCCAGTACTTGGTCTTCATCTTGCTTTCGAGTTCCCATGTGGCTTCTTCTACCTCGTGATGTTTCTATAGCACCTTCACTAATGGGATATCCTTTGTTCTTAGATTTTGTACCTTGTGGCGAAAGATTCAGACCACTGTTTCCTCGTAGGTAGCATCATCTTGAATATTCACTTCCTCCCATTGAATAATGTGAGAGGGATCAGGTTTGTATTTCCTCAACATTGATACATTGAATACGTTATGTGTTGAAGTCATCTGGTTTGGTAGGTCCAACTCATAAGCACATTTCCCAATTCTTTTAAGTATTTCAAAGGGTCCAACAAACCTTGGAGATAACTTCCCTTTGAATCCGAACCTTTTGATACCCTTTTAAGGGCTGATCCTCTGAAATACTTTGTCCCCAACTTGGAGCTTTAATGGTCTTCTCCTTTTGTTTGTGTAGCTCTTTTGACGACTCTGCACAGTAGTGAGTTTCTTTTGTATTAACTTGACTTGGTTGCTCATTTTTTCCACCATGTATGGCCCAGTTAATACTTGATTTTCAAGTTCAGCCCAACAGGTAGGTGATCTGTAGGGTCTTCCATAAAGAGCTTCAAATGGAGCCATTTTTATGCTTGCTTGATAACTATTGTTACAGGCAAACTCCACCAAGTGTAAGTACTTGTTCTAGTTCCCCTTGAAGTCTAAATCGCAAGACCTCAACATATCTTCCAAAATCTCGATAACTTTCTCAGACTGACCATCCGTCTGAGGGTGAAAGGCTATATTCATGGGGAGCTTAGTACCCATCTCCTTCTGTAGACTCTGCCAAAACTGTGAAGTGAAGCGAGAGTCTCTGTCAAACACAATAGTCTAGGGTACACCATGAAGTCTGACGATTTCTTTCACATAGATTTCTCCCGGCTTGCTGACTTGGTCTGTGGATCTGATTAGCAAGAAGTGAGCCACTTTGGTGAGATGATCCACTATCACCCAAACAGTGTCTTCTCCTTTTTGGTTCCTGGGTAAACCACTGACGAAGTCCATGACAATGTTATCCCACTTCCATTCAGGGATTGGGAGTGGTTGTAACATTCCAGAGGGTTTCTGGTGTTCTACTTTTACTTGTTGGCATGTTAAGCACTTAGAGACGTATTTAGCTATGTCCCTTTTCATTCTTCTCCACTAGTAGGTTTTCCTAAGGTTCTGGTACATCTTATCCCCACCAAGGTGCATGGTATACTTAGTCTGATGGGCTTCATCAACTATGAACTGCTTGCTCTGTCCCTGCTAAGGTACACATATCCTTTCCCCGACTCTTAGGATGTTTTCAGCATCCATCCTGAAGTCAGTATGCTTTCCTTGCGTGACTCCTTCAATTAGTTGAGCAACCCACTTGTTTTGTTACTATTCATCCTTGATCCGATGTAATAGGCTCTGTTGGCAAGGCATATTGTAAAGATAAGCTTCTTTCTCATTAAGGTTTACAACCAACCTAAAATCTTCAATCAACTAGTACATCTGACCTTTTTCTTCTTCCTGTTTGTTGAACTTCCTACTCAAAGCATCGGCCACCACATTGGCCTTCCCTGGATGGTAGTGCAATTGAAAATCATAATCCTTAAGAAACTCCATCCATCTCTGTTGTCTGAGGTTCAACTCCTTCTGGGTGTAGATGTACTTCAAACTCTTGTGATCTGAAAATAGCTAAAATTTCTCTCCATAAAGGTAGTGTCTCCAAATCTTTAGGGCAAACACAATGGCCGCTAGCTCTAGGTCCTGAGTAGGGTAATTTCTTTCATGGACCTTCCGTTGTCTTGAAGCAAAAGCGATGGCTTGTTTTTCTTGCATTAGGACTGCGCCCAATCCACTCATTGAGGCATCAATATACAGTGTGTAAGTAACACCAGGAGTTGGGGTGACTAGAACAGGAGTAGTAGTCAATATTGTCTTCAGTTCTTGGAATGACTATTCACATTTCTCAACCCACTGGAACTTAACTCCTTTTCTAGTCAACTTAGTCATAGGTTCTGCCAACTTGGAAAAATCCTTAATGAACCTTCTGCAGTAGCCTGCCAAGCCCAATAAACTTCTGATTTCTGTTACTGTCTTGGGTTGCTTCCAGTTCATAATAGCTTCTACTTTCTCCAGATCTGCAGAGATGCCTTTTGCTTGCATTACGTGGCCAAGGAACTTGACCGTCCTCATCCAGAACTCACACTTACTGAATTTAACATATAGCTGGTTTCTTCTGAGGGTTTCTAGTACGATCCTCAAGTGTTTTAGGTGCTCAGCTTCTGACTTAGAGTAGCTTAGGATATCATCCATGAATACCACTACAAACTGGTCAAGCTACTGTCTAAACACTCGGCTCATCAAATCCATGAACGCAGCCAGGGCATTGGTCAAACCAAAGGGCATCATGTAATACCCCAGAACTTTGTCAAATAATTTAAAATAAATAAAATAAGTCAAATAAATTAGTTTTAAAGATTTTAAGAAATTTTGGGTGTAAATGGTAGGTTGGCACATGAAAAATAAAATAAATTAGAGATATAGTGGAAATTAAACAAATAAAACCTTAATTTGATAATTAAATAAAAAAATTAAGGTTTAGTAAAATAAATAAATA